>WWET01002144.1:13949-36366 GCA_011038615.1 Limnodynastes dumerilii
CTCCCCTCTGTCTCGCGTAATTTCAGACCCCCGCGCGCACGGAAAGCACGCGGGGGTCTGGATCCGGTCCACTGTTGGCAGTGTTTCTTGACTCCTCATAAATTTGGCTGCCCTCCTGCTCATGCCCAGAAGTAGGTCTTGATGTTGTAATTTGCCTTCTGAAACTCTGACCCCTCTCACCATTAACTTTCATCACCCGTATTTTCCATTCATGACTGGGAATTATTACCTTTCTGTTACATGTATAGCCTAGGGACGGACTTGCTAGCAAATAATGCAGAATGCATTGGGGAAAAGACACAACACAAATGGTCTTGACGACAAATACTAGCGAATGAGTCCTCAATTTCTAGGTTTTTAAAAACCTTAATTCTAACTTTCAAAATAAATTACTTGTAACCATCACATTGAGTCCTGTGAGTCCAGGGCTGTTGATTGTTAATATGCATAGATTCGCTGTTGATTGTCTCCTTTATATGCTTGTTTTATGTGAAATACTTTAACCTTTGTAGAGTCAAATAACCAGGATGTTGTTTTTTGATGTGTACCAATTGTGCAGGTGATCAATATTAAGGCTGCTATTCAAACATACTGCTATTTATCTTGCCTATATTTTTAAGCTTCGGGTGCACGAGTACTGTGTGTGTTTGTACACATCTATAAATGTACTAGTTCGTCTGTTCTGTATAGCTGGTTCTAGTGTGGGCTAAATACTTTATCCAATTGTGATGTAAATAATCATTTATAGCCATTGTTACACCTCTTACTTTCTACGTAGTTGCTGTTTTTGCAGGCACCATCCTAGGATTTGTTTCTGAAATAATTATCAATTAGATTTATATGGTGAAAATACTATTATATTGGATGCTTATATTACTCTCTAAGCTTTGCACATGTTAAGTAGGGGTCATTTTTAAATCTATTTTATTAAAGCATGCAGTTAAATTATAACACCGACGTGACATTGGGCCGGAACAACAGGCGACGGGACTTACGCAAGTTATTTACATATGCCCCCTGTCTCGGGAACCTCATGCGCGCACGCCAGATGTTCTGACTGCGAAAGTACGAATGTACATAACTAAGTTACGTATGTCAGTAAGTACGCAGAAGTGGCTGACCATGCATCTACGATTGCCGTATCCCCGCCATACAGGTGGGGATAGCCAGTTAAATGGGACGAGGGCGGAGAAGCCCTGTTTTACGGCTAGGTCTGCATACGTATGGACGCAGAACTAGTCGTTAAAAATGAAGGTAGCAATCTGGACACGTGCCCTCCCCGCTACAGCTGCATAGCTACGGACCCGGCCGATGGACGTTCGTAAACCTCAAATAAGCACAGTCACAAGGCAACACGCCACAAATACAATAGTTTTCTTGAAAAATGTACAACAAGGATCCCCTTACCAGTGACAGGTGCAGCATTTTGAAAGGGGGTTTCCGAATACTTATACTGTACTTGGAATGTGGCCTGTGTCTATGTGTACTTTAAATGTTCCATACCTACTCTGCAGCTACTTCACTAATATATCCCATGCATGCACAACCTGAAAGAGGGGAAAAACAAATAGTTTCCATGTGTAACTCGTGAACAGGTGCTTGATGACAACTTTTAGCCTGGGAGGAAAAGGTAAGCAAGAGGCCCTGGATCAGACACCAAAATGTATCCCCTCCCCCACACACTATTTATATGGCACACTACAGCATATGGCAGAGAGGTATATGGCACACAGCTGTATTGCACACTATATGGCAGAACAATAACACACTATATTGCAGAGAGGACATCCACACAACTCAAATTACAAAACATAACTTACCTGCATTCCTGTGCATCTCTCCTCATAGTCTCATGCACAAAATGACTGTCAATTGCTCCAGCTATCCACCAATCAGCAAGCCATTTATGTTATGATAGATCCCCTCTGTCCCCTTGTAGGAGACAGTGGGGGTGCCAGTCATCACATACACTAGTGCTTGCAGCTGCTCGATGTGCTATAAAATTAATTTTTCTTTTTTTGTATTTCTGTGCTCCTGGAAGCCCACACAGAAATTTTTTAGAAAGATCAGAAACCATTGAAGGCCTATTCCTTCTCTCAAGTTGTAGAAGGATGTTGTATGTGGAGACGAGTTTCATGTTGCATGGGGTGATGAAACCAAGTCCAGACCGGTTACTACATAGGTTCCCCTTTTTTGAAGTCACCTTTTGACTTCAGTTTGTTAGTACATATTACTCACTGCCACTGTGTTGCCCTCTTGTGTAGCTCTGTAGTTGATATAATATTGTTCTACGTTTGATACTAGGTTTCTCTGTGCAGATCACTTAATTTTTTAACTATATAGGTTCTGTCAGTATAGCAAAATGTTCAAATGTGGTAAAAATGTCCTGTGTGTACTGCTTCTACCAAGAAGCTTCCACCCAATGCATGTGAAAGATGTGATAAAGCTTGGCCATAAAAAAGGCAAAAGAGGAGGAGTCCAGACCTGGAGGATGCTATAGCAAGTGGCTGCTGATGCATCTAGGAGGAACTTTCTGCAGCCTTTCTCCATTTTTATATACAGATGGGAATGGGCCGTCTAGTAAATCCAGAAAAAACCTCCAGATCAGAAGCTCTTGCTATAGGGGCAATTCTAAAAACAATGAGCGGTTAATAGCCGCTATTAATTAGCATTGCACATAAAGATCCCTGATTTGCTACTGCTGCCCACGTTTGCGGCAATTTATGTACTGTGTACAATAGAATTTATGGGGAAAAGTTGAACTTTCATGTCTTTGAAAGGCAACACTTTGACCCCTTGTTCAGTGAACTAGATTAATTTCTCTCTGCTAAATGTTGGCTTACAATGGTATGTCTTTCTTAATTCAGCCAGTTGACTTTGTTATTATCCTATAGAGATTTGTGGAATTTACATTGTGCCCAGCAACACAGCCTCTGAAAACATCTATCAATGTCCCACTTGAAGTTGCACTGTGGGCACTGTGAGCTACCAAATTTGAGAAAAGGTGTTTGGGGCGAATGTTATTTGGGTTTTCTTTTTAGATTTCACTTTTAAAGATGCCCTTCTCTGTGCTGTGTGTTCTTTACCTTTCTTGCTGTTCCGTAGTTGTTGCTAGCAATGTGTTTTGCTGTGAGTTTAGTGATGGCTAACGAGGCGATTGTGGTCATTGCAACACATCAAGCTTTCCTGCTGGTTCATATTTCTAAAAAATGATACTTATTGGTGCTAACAAAGAACAGAGCTTGCAGCCATTTTTTTTCACTTTATCTGCTGTACAAAAATGTCTTTATTTTAAAAGCTATATGTATATTAAAATGACAAAAGATCTGTAGGTTCTGATTTAGTTGACTGGCAGAAGTTTATGCAGTTTTTCCCCCCAATCATGAGCTTTTTGGCATCTGATATGATAATGTGACTTTTAATCTAGTCTTCTGGAAATAGTCAACATTAGTTGTACTTAGAAATGTTTCCTGTGTATGAAGATAAACAGAAGAATACATAGTAAAGGGCCTACCATAGTTTTATCTTCCAGTTGTCCGTTTGTTGATCCACAGCATGCTTTTTATAGAAGTGTTGAAGACTGTCCTAGCATCTGCTAAATCGAAGGTTGGCAAAAGTATGATAACATAAACTTAAATCAATTGAGCAGACTGGGACAACTTGTATATTGATTCTTGTTTAGACACTTTAAAGCGCAAGAAAGTCTGATGTAATGTGCAATTTTTTTTGTTTTGTTTAAACGGTTGTTGTGTTGTGTAATATCCTATTCGTCTAGGAAACTGTGCAGAGTATATTTACCCCAAAGGACTAACTTTCAATAGACTCCATTATTCCATGAGAAAATGTGATGCTGAGAATAGGACTTTTATTTCCCTATGTAAATTCACCTATGCAGTGCTTAAGGTAAATTTTAAAAGTAACACTATGCAAAAAGTAACTTGATAGGTGTGGTTTTATGACGAATACTGGTTGGTCTCCAGTATACATCTCTCCAGCAGTTTCATGAGGTCAATGGACTTGTGGCTAGTTGTTGCTGTGTTGATTTTTAAGTGATCTGTAGCACAATTCATAGAAATACAAAAAGATATTGCACAAGAAGCTATTGTAGTAATAATAATATTATTTAGTATGTGTAGTTTTTTTAAGTGGATTTTCCAGTGTAAAATAATTGAACAATGTGTTTTTCTGAAAGAAGAACTAAAATGAGTTGTCTTCTTCTGTTTCTATTGCTATAACTTCCCCATTATTCATCTTCCACTGCCTTGCTGGAACCAGCAGCCGAATAGCCATAGAGCTTATAGGGAATTTTCCTGGTAGTCTGCTTGCATTTGGATGGCAAACCAGCACCCCCTTATTTTGCTTATTTTTTGTGAGGGAACTAGGTTGTTCTTTGTATATGGTGGAGGTAACAGATGCTCTCTTTATTAGGTGGCGATGACCAGAAAACTGCTACACAGATATTATGCTGTGCTAATGTTGCATACTTTTTGTGTTTGGCCTGTCTAGAGTGGATCCCTCCCGTATGTGGCCACTCACAGAATGTTTTGCAGGGCCATTTTTTTCCTTCTCTGCTCTTGGTTGTGGCTGTAGAGGGGTGTGTGTGTGTGTGTGTGTGTACAGTTTGTGTCCTTGTGATACCTGGTATTTGCTATACCTTTAAAGCTTTGATTTAATGTGTGTGGCTGTCCTAGTATTAGCTGTAGGTGTATTGGCTACGGTGCACCTGATATTGTGCTCTAGAATTAATAGTTGTCGTCTTACAAGACTTTAGAGGGGTCATAAATATGTAGCTTGGTAATAGTCTAGTATACAATTTTGCTATCTGATGTAATATGATTGTAATTCTGGTAAAATGAATGAATATTCCAGCTTATCACAGTATTCGTTGACAACTAAATGACACTTTTTCTTATTTCTCTATTTGTGTTTAGAAACATGTACCCATCATCTGGGTTTCCAGGATACCCAGGTTACCCGGTAAGTTTTATCCATTTCCCTTCTTTTTTTGTTTAAGTATTGTTTTTATGGTTTAGTTTTTTGGTACATATGTGTAAGTGCTATAAAAGTGTTGATGCTTTAATAAGCTATAATTCAGTGCAAATAAATATGTAAACAAAAAATTCAGGCATTTAAAGAGAAAATCTGCAACCATCTGTCACATAAGTATGAGTATATGATGGCTGCTTTTAATTGGGTTCAGGAAGGAGGCATGTTTTAATGGAAGAGAAGTAATAGAACATAAGGACAAGCACTGACAGTGAAGGATGGGAGGTTCTGAGGATGTGTGCAGAGACATGACTTCACTAAAAAGGTAGTGGCTCTTATCTGCTGTCACATTCTATGTTGTCAGAACTACACTTAGGCAATTAGAAATTGTACTATTCCTCACTAAAATCGTCACTGTCACAATGTTCGATTTTAATTACTATCATAAAATGTAATGCAATAAAATCTTGAGTAAGTAGAATTTTAATTATGACATTTTTGGATCTATCGTGTGTTTGTAGTTGGGATAGAAACATAGAAAGTGACGGCAGATAAGAGCCACATGACCCATCCAGTCTGCCCGGTTATTTATTTAAAATTATATTGCTGGCCACGTGTGCACGTGGAATGGATTGCAGTTGCTTTTTCATCCTGCACTTGTGCACACATCTGTGCGACCCATCCAGACCTAAGAGGAATAACATTTCCATTATTTTCTGATAGAAGGGTTAGTTTGGGATCAAAAGTCTGCGTCCCATCTTACCAATGTGCAGTGTAGGCATGTTATCTTGGTGTACAATCCAGACTTCCATACTGCTGCATTTTTCCATCTGCTTGCTAAGGAAATTGTGCTTTCGTCATGTAAATAAATTAGAGCACAATTGGAAGCCATTCTAAAGAACTTAAAATGTGTTTCTTTTGGTTTGTTTTTTTAAATTAATGAATGCATTTTTTAAATAGGGAGGTGACCAATCCTATCCCCCTGCAGGCCAGCAGGCATATCCTGGGGGGCAGTTTCCTCCTGGAGGGGCGTACCCACCAGTAACCGGTGGTGCATACCCTCAGCCAGGTGGCTATCCTGCTCCTGGTGGCTTTCCTGGTGGGATGCCACCTTACACAGGGGGTAAGTAAATGACATTTTCTTGCCTGCTATGTACACTAGCTGTAATGCTGTTGTAAAAGAAATGTTTAAAACAAATAATTGAATGTAAAAAATATATTCCCAATGACAGTACTTATTAAGTGGGTATACCGACAGTATATACTAAACATAGACAACATAAACACTGCACAGCTCTGGCATGTGTGAGATGTCAATAATCTGGACAGCTATAAGTTTTCTGTAGTATTAATGAATGAAGATCCCTTGTAGTGGCAGGATCGTGGTAAACTGCTGCAAGCTACCAGCCTGTTGCATCTGAGTGACCACATCCGACGAATGTCAAAGGTCTTTTAGTCCTCTTATACAATTGTTAATATCGATAAGGATTTAAGCAGGATGGGCCAGATCCAGACCTAAGTTCAGTAGAAGTACGATTTCGTAGCGTATTTACGCGATCGTAAGTACTATGCACTCCCCCGGGCTTTCCCTCGGTCGCACGTAATTTACTTGATTAACGAGTACCAAACCTTACTTTAACTTTTCCAAGCGTGAGTACGCTAGCAAGTAATGGATTGTCGAAAGGGTGATAGATAAGTGGAATATTCTCCCATCTGAGGTGGTTGAGGCCAATACAGTAGAACAATTTAAACATGCTTGGGATAAATATAAGGGTATCCTAAATTGTAAACCAAATTGAGGGTAAATAGGGTCTAGGGTCAGTATAGTTTTCAATAAACAAATGGGCAGACTAGATGGGCCATGTGGCTCTTATCTGCCATCAGTTTTGATGTTTCTATGTCACACGTAACTGCCTAACCCGGCCCATACTGTACAATTTAAATGCCTCCCTCCGCCTACAAAGTGTGTTTTCAGCCACCTTAAGCATGACCCGCCCCTTTATATGTATTATGAGAATGGTAAATATGATCAGAGTTACGACGACTAACATCTGCCACGTATTCACAGTATATACAAAAAGTCAAAGTTACGCAAGCGTAAAAACGCATTTGTACGTAGCTCTGGATCTGGCCCGATGTGCTGAAGAATTGAGAGGTCATAGATATGCGATTTCTCTCAACAAGAGTGCTTGGATGTAATAACATCACAGCTTTAGGTGTTTTACAGACTTCTCAAAACCACGTTTGTTTTGGTTAGTAACTTATTTCATTTTTTAAATCTAAAGTTTACAATAAAAACGGTAAAATTTATATATGTTCTACTGTTTTTTTCCTTTCTGCAACTCCAGGATATGCACAACCAGGACAAAGCTCTGGATATGTAGCGCCTCCTGCTGGACAAGGTTACGGAGCACCGCCTGGCGTTCCTGGTTATGGAGGACCTGGATTTGGTGCTGCTCCTAGTGGTTATGGACCTCCAGCCGGATATGGTGCACCAGCAGCTGGTGGATATGGCGTTCCTCCGGGTGGTGCTCCTGGAGGGTATGGAGCGCCAGCTAGTGGTGTACCAGGGTATGGAGGATTCCAGCAACCTACCCCTCAGAGCTATGGAGGAGGAGGACCAGGCCAAGCACCAGGTTAGTGAACAATAATAATAATTTAACCTCAGTACATTTAATTACATTTTATTTATTGTAGTTAAATATGCCAGGGGATTTGTTAATAATTCCCATAATCCGATTTTGTTAGCTATAACCGGTCGATCCCTAAAATCCAGTTAACCAAGAATGAAATGTGACTTGCCTACATATGAACATGCTTCTTCGCTCTCCGTGGTCAGCACTGTAGCGTTTAAGTGACCTGGTTCTGGAAACACAATTGTCCAGGCGCTAAGCATATGGATAATTTAATACACCAGATTCCTACAATTCAACAAATATCTCTCTCATTAAGCTGCTTGTATAGGCATCACTGTACGGCTCTGGAAACCATTAGAACCTTGTATGTTACCGCATGATTTTGTATTTTATTAGGTGGGTATCCATCTGGACCAGCTCCAGGACAACAGCCTGCGGTAGGTATTTCTCACACTCTGCAAATTATCTGACAAAAGCAATGATTTATCCGTATTTAATAAGTATTGGCCCCACTTTATAAGACAACTTCTAAAAAGAATCTCAAAGTATTGTCACAATCTGCAATACTTTTTTTGTGAACTATGTTCAAATATGTAACACGTAATAACAATATATAGCCAGTAAGGAGACTCTATTTCCTTGTGTGGTTTTAAATAAGATATTCTGTCTTCTAAAAATGGAGTTTACTCCTTCATTGAAATAACACACTGGTTATCCTGTCACCTGCGCACATTGATGACGGCTCCCATGCATAGTGCATACTGTCCTCTGAATTGTTTATATGGTGTTTATAAACTGTGGATTACTTTTGTGTATTATAGGTTAGTATGCAATATCAGGTATGTCATGCATCTCTACTAATTGCTTGCCCTTATTAAAGCATAATGCATGAAATGATTTTTGTTTTAGTCACACTGACGAGAGGCTGGATCACATGTAATTACATTTACACCATTTTAAGTGAACCTATATTGCTCAGTAATATTAATGCCAACATATAACTTTAGTGTTTTGTTCCATTTAACTTTCTACAGTAATAACCAACATTGCACTTTAAATTAAAATACATTGCTGTTAATATATTTGTTTGGTGTAATACTAATGCAAACCGTTTGCTGCCCTTAACTCTCCCTTGTATTTCCTTCATTATGTTCCTATTTGCGCTATGCTAGTTTGTCCTGTTGGAGCAAGGTGACTGCATGCTTGTGTGCTGTTTTTAATATTGCTGCATGTGTGTGACAAATCACCCATATTCAATAAATCTTTATTCTATGTAGCTGTACTTTTTGTAGTATATTTGACCTGCATTTCAGTTTTTTTACACATACATGCAGTCATTCTTCTATTTAATTTTTTTGTGCCGCAGACTATGAAGTATGGAAACTATTTATAAGCCAACACACTATTGATCAATGTTGCAAGCAATTGGTAGTTGTTACATATTGCAAGCTTTTGATTTTCACCCTTTTAAATTGGGGTTGCACTAAATAATTATCACTAGGATGAAAGGATTATCATTAGAAGATGATCCAGAGAATAACGTCTCCTAGTACTTATTCACCCATAGTTGGCTACCTGGCTCTCTGAATTCCACCATTTTACTATAATGTTTCACCATTAGACCTAGATTTTGATCAGTGGGTCATGCCATTAGTCTGCCTTTTTTTTGTTTGTGTAAGGGTGCTTTATTGTGTTGACTAGCTTGCCATAGTATTTCCAACCTCCTTTGCCAAACCTAAAATATATATATATATATCTCACTCTAAAGTGCTTAACACCTGGAGCGTCTGCCTCCAAAATAAAATTTTATAAGAAAATAAAGTGTGAAGAAGCGCTGAGGTGTACCAAAGAACACAGTCTGATATACGGCACACAAGAAAATGGCTGAAATGAATAATTCAAACCACTTTAACCAGACATAGGATCACAGTCTCTGGTCCATGTGAAGAATTACGGTGATATACAGTCCTATAGCTCCTTTATTCTTCCTGAATATTCCTCGGAGATAAAGAGTAGTAGATAAAAATGGGTCAAGCGATGTATTTATATTATAAGAATATTTACCTTTACTTGCAGACCTAAAATTACATAATACAAATATCAATTCTAAAATTGCAACAAGTTCCATAGCCACTATGACAATATTGCTTCACATAGTGGAAAACACAGAGACACAAATCCCGTTCCCAGCAGCAAGATGGAAACAAGGGGCCCTCCGGAAGACTTTACATTAAACGTCCAGATGATCCTAGGTGGATGACCGCAGAAGGAAGCCGTATTTGAGAACGGGCAAAACCTGAAAGGCGCCAAGACGTTCTTCTGTGGACACATCCTTGGAACAGGTCTCGGCCAGTGTGATCATCGGCTTACACCTAGGATCATCTGGACATTTAATGTAAAGTCTCCCGGAGGGCCCCTTGTTTCCTTCTTACTGCTGGGAATGGGATTTGTGTCTCTGTGTTTTCCACTATATGGAGCAATAATGTCATAGTGGCTATGGAACTTGTTGCTTTGTAAATTGATATTTGTTGTATGTCATTTTAGGTCTGTGATGTAAAGAGAAATATTATATTATATAAATACATTGCCCGGCCTCCTATTTTTTTCTACTACTCTTTATCTCTGAGGAATATTTAAAAAAGAATATAGGAGCTATATGACTCTATATCACCGTATTCACTAGAGACTAATCCTATTTGTCTGGTAGAAGTGTTTTTTTTTATTCATTTGGCCATTTTCTTGTATATCAGATCATGATCTTTGGTACAGTGCTTCTTCACACATTATTCCCTTATCGTCTTTACAAACCAATTTTTTTTCTTCAGTTTTACAAGCCCAATTTCCAACCCCCGTGATAGTAGATCTATCCTTTTTGGAGTTTTTTTTTGTTGATATGTTTGTCCTGTAATTTTTGCCTCCATCATCCATTTGATATTTTGTGGTGTTTCTGTAATGTACACTTTGCCCCCTCTGCAGTCTTGTGTAATCATTGCCTTGTTTTCAGCCTTATGCAGCACCCATGACAGCCACACAGGGCACTATTAAAGCTGCTTCAAACTTTGATGCCCTGGGGGATGCAGAAAAGCTGAGAAAGGCCATGAAGGGATTTGGTATGGATTACATTACATTATGCCTATTGACTCTATAGTTCTTCTTAATCTGCTGCTAGTACACATAATGTATTAATGAATAATTAAGTGTTTTTTTTTTTTGTTTTTTTTTATATTTAAAAATACAGGAACAGATGAACAAGCTATCATTGATGTTGTTGCTAATCGTTCCAGTGACCAGAGACAAAAAATAAAGGCGGCATTTAAAACTGCATATGGAAAGGTAAAGATTAGCGAGCATGCATTGGATCACTGTAGTGGTAATGTGTTTTGTTCCCAGAGCTGTACAGAATTATTGCTGGCCAAGGTCTCATTCATAGGGGCACTTCATTACTCCCTGCTGGATTACAGTAGAGCTGCACAAATAGGCTGAGCGTTTGAATACAGGCGTGTTTCCCCATTACAGCAGTAATTTCAACAGCTCTACTTAAAAATGATCACATTTGTTCATGCAAAAGTTCCATTTAATTTTTCCACTGTTTTACTTTTTCTTTGTTGTGAATCTCTGCAAATTGTAGACAAACAAAAAAGAAAAAAGTTTTCATTATAACATTCATTTTTTTTTTTTTTAGAGGCTTTAGGACTGATGCAGTTTTAAAAAATGAATTCTGAAACACCTGAGTTTTGCAAGTCCATACATTTATTTTTCATTTCTATTCAGGGAAAACACAGGTTTTCGCTGTTTACGCATAATGGAATGATCCCTTTCACATTGCAGGGTTCACCTGGGAAATTCAAGGACCCAGGTCTGCCCCAAGTGGGATGGATGGCGCATGGCTCCTGGCGAGAGATTTGTTTACTATTGTTATAGCAATAGTGAACAAATCCCTCCAATCATATTTTGTTTCCGTGCAACCAGTGTTGAAAAACCTGGGTCGCACCTTTCACACTGGACCCGGGATAAACCCTTCTTTTCTTCCGGGTCCAATTCCTGGGTCCTTTCACATCACACCTCAAACTGGGTTGTTGGAACCTCAACCTGGGTATAACAGAAAAAAACTTGGGTTTTAGAGTGTGATGTGAAAGTGGAATAATTTAAAGTTGTTACCCCTTTTATGTAAAATAATAATGTTTCACTCCAAATTGTCACAATTAATATATCTTGCCCTCTACTGACTGACTCTGGCACTGCAAAACCTGATACTTTGTAACTTTGTGCTGAAGGTACATAATTCTTTACACTAGTTTAGCAGTCGATCGTGGTGCAATGGGACTCCTATCTAATATTCTATCTGAGATTGCAATGCAAAGTAGTGACCAAACTTGACATTTTATTAGCTGTGCATGCATTACTAAAGACATCTTGTACTTGAACACCAAATGGAAGTTGTTCAGTCAATTTATAGGTAAATGCGAACAGGGGCATGAAAGGCAGGTGTAATCTGCTAGCAACAGAAACAAGGTAAAGGAAATGCCCAAGCAACACTGTTATTAACCGGTAACAGACTATACCATTCTATCTATAACATAAAACGCAGAAATGTCCGTTACACATATTTGCAAATATATGATAAGCCACCAGCCACCGTCAAGGCCTTTCTGCATATGGTGGTCCTAACTCTAACAAAGAACTTGAATATATTTGTAATGTTATAGGCTTGAATTGTTGCTATGTTTAAAAAGAGGACTATTATATATGTATTCTGTTTATACACAAAAGGTTTGCCTGGCAAGCTGCATCGCAGGCGCCTTAACTTTCATTGTTTATACTTAAGATTTTCTGACAACTGTGGTGATAACTGTATAAAGTATGTTGTGACGCTTTCTTTTGTTTAAAGGATCTGATTAAAGATTTAAAGTCTGAATTAAGTGGCAACGTTGAAGAACTCATCATAGCTCTCTTTATGCCTGCAACATATTATGATGCTTATAGCCTGTATCATGCTATGAAGGTAATATTACAAATTACACGGTCAAGCACATTATAGGGAGTTACATGATATCCTTTCTACAAGACTGAACATAAAATTTTGAAGTTTAATGTGTGTTTTTGTACTTTAAATCTGTTCAGTAAGTTATGATTTGGGAATGCCTAAAAAACTGAGGAATTTATAAAATAAATGATTCAATGATCCAAGAGAATGTTGAATGTTTAATACAGATGACAGAAAAGAAGCAATGTCTAAGCAGCAATATGACTCTCCGCATCCTGTATTATTTATTAACAGGTTTATATATAGCGCCATCAGATTAAGTAGTGCTTAACAATTTAACAATCATTATAACGACTGGGTGGGTAAGAGGGCCCTGCCACAAGCTTACACTCTATAGGATATTGGGGACTGATACATAAGGCTAGTGCTATAAACCACACACCTGCCAGCTTGCATGGTAACAGTGCTCTGTATGAGCCAGTCATACAGCAGTGTTAGCAGCTGGACTGAGGGGAATTTTAGTATAGAGTGAAAGTGAACAAGTTTGTGATAATCATGAAAAGAAAGACATATGTTAATAGTAGTTGTAAATAGTGTAGACAAATGCTAAGTAGTTTGAAGAATTTGATAAGGTTGTCTGAAAAGTTGAGTTTTAGGGAGCGCTTGAAAGTTTGGAGAGTAGAGGATAGTCTTAGTGGGTGAGGAAGGCTATTCCAGAGATTAGGTGTGGCTAAGAGAAGTCTTGTAACCGGGAATGTGAGCATTTGTTTAGTGTCTAGGAGAGCTGTATGTCCTATGTATGCAGGTAGATTAGAGAAAGGATCTTGTATTTGATTCTGTAAACACAGGTAACCAATGTAGCGACTGACAGTGGAAAAGCTCTTGAGTGTTTAGCAAGGAAAATCAGTCTAGCTGCTGCATGCAATATAGACTGTAGGGGGTAATATTATTAAGTGGGAGTCCAATAAGGAGAACATTACAATAATCAATGTGGGAGATGATTAGTGCATGAATGAGTTTTTTTTCAGTGTCTTGCGTGAGGTTTTTCTGTATATGTTTTTTAGATGTATGTAACAGGATTTAGAAACATTGTATGGCGGGAACAAAGGACAGTTCAAAGTCAAGGGCTACACCTAAGCATTAAGCTGCATGAGTAGGGATTATTTTGATAGAAATAAATGCCTGGATTCACAACCCTGGACATTTTGCACATACGTCCTTAATTTGCCAATAGTAGATACTACGAATGCGTAGTAACCATTTTACGTAATCTACGTATCGTTGCGTTACATAGATTGTGTATATGTGGTCTTAAAGACGTAACGAAACGATACATAGATGATGTAAAATAGTTACTACGCATGCATAGTAGCTACTATTGGCAAATTTAGGACCTATGTGCAATACGTCCGGGGTTGTGAATCCGAGCCAAAGGGGCCAGGTGGGTAGCTTTTATTAGCAGGTGGAAATATTATTAGTTCAGTTTTTAGATTAAGTTTGAGACGGCAGGAGGGCATCCAAGAAGAAATGTCGTCTTTTTACTCTATAATCTATATCCTTTTTCTTGCAGGGCGCAGGAACACAGGAGCGAGTGCTCATTGAGATCCTGTGCACCAGGACAAACAGCGAGATAAGGAACATTGTGGCATGTTACAAGAGTGAGTTTGGACGAGACATCGAGAAGGATATCCGATCAGACACTTCTGGTCACTTCGAGAGGCTCCTCGTGTCTATGTGCCAGGTCAGCCAAGCAGTCTATAGGATTATTTATTAAATAGACAAGTCCTAGAACTCACTGTGTCAATTATTTAACTTGGACTTGTTTATTATATGGAATATACAAGTAATGGTATTCTGTTATTGTATAGAATTCATGCTTCTTATTATACTAATAGAAATATTAGCTTTGCCTTAGTTCATAGGAAAACCATTATCCTTTTACCTGCCAGTGTTGTGTGCTGTATCTAGTGAATGTATGCCTTCTTAGAGACAAACTACCAAATGCAGAGCTGATTTTGATGTCTGAATCACAGGAAAATTTGAACTGATATTCATGGAATGTATCAAATCCTGTATTGTGTACTGCTGTTTTCCACATGTAAAGGGGCTTTTATCCTCCACAGGGAAATCGGGATGAGAATCCCAATGTGAACTTGCAACAAGCGGAACAAGATGCTCAGCGCCTCTATCAGGCTGGTGAAGGGAAGCTTGGGACAGATGAGTCTTCGTTTAATCTGGTGCTGGCAAGTAGAAGCTTCCCACAGTTGAAGGCAGTGTATGAGGCATATGCCAGGGTAAGTCATTTCTGTATAGTAATTGACTCGTGTTATGTTATATAGGTTAGTGCTGTCCTTTAAAGCAGATCGTCTCTTGCTCATAAAGCAGTTGTAGCAGACTATCATCTCTGTAAGTGACTTTCAATTCAATTTGTGCTTTGTTTCCTCCAAACTCTTGCACCAGGTCAGGGGTTGCTATAAATGTAAGGCAGATGACATTTTCAAGCATTAATTGGCTCTATTTGTATAGAGTCCTACACATGTTAAAAAATATATGAAGATTAAAATGACAAATTTTCATTTTTAAAATAAATTTCTGGTCGTACTCTACACATTGGTTTATTTTTTTTATGCCTAAATAGCAGCGTATTGTTGCACAGTATGCTCTGGCATATTTTTAACAAGTGATATATATTAAGGGATGTCACTGAGTTTAAATCCAAAACTAAAGAAAACCCATTTGAATCAAACAAGCATGTATAGGCTGCTTCACTACACCTCGCTTTCTGCCTATGCAATTCAGTTTTCATGTTTCACGCAAGTGCCCATTACTAGTACGACCTTCAGAGTTTGCGACTTTCACAACTCTGGTTAAGGCTCAAGCAATTTGAACAGCGGATTTGCACTTCTGCTGCACAAAAACTCTGGATCCATTCCCTTGTGTGCAAAGAGGCATTAATGTGCACATGGAGAGAAGTTTCATTTGAAATTGCACGGATTCTTCTAAATGGTAATGATACATAAACAATGGCAGTTTCTGCAATTAGGCCTGGATTCAGAGATGCACTTACACCTTTTTTTAGGTGCAAGTGTAGACCTGAGCAATACCATGTTGAACTGGAAGGGGAGGAAAATTTAAATTGTGAAATCAAAATTATATTTAAGAGGTGACATTTCTTGGCTCAACTGTTTCATAGATTAAACATAAAGTTATGCAGTATTTGAGTTTTTTGTGCAAAAGTAATGTATTTTCCCTGCCTGTTAAAAATTTAAGATTAATGAGCACCCCTCATTTTGCAAAATGGTTTAGCTGAGCTGTACACTTGCACCTGTTTCACCCTTACTCCCAAACTCTGAATCCAGTCCTTCCAAACACTGGCCTCATTTATGATATTGGACCTTCCTCTAGGTCACACTGAATTAATTTACCTGTCTAGTGTCTTACCTCGCTCCTTTGGTGCTAGTTGCTCTACTGATCAAATGTGGGTCTAGTTCTTGTTTGGGGAAAATGTTATTGTGCTTCAGCGCTAGAAGTAGTAGAACACCTGCATTCAATAAGGGAGTGACTTCATGTTCAGAAAATCACTCCCCACTCAGACTACCCCATACGAGCTCTTCCCAATGAGAAGCCACAAAATGCTGTGTGTGGTACACAGTAGTCGCCACTGATTGGAAATATTACACCTGGATATATTCCATGTTATGAAGGGTTATTTGGATTAAACTTTGAAATACTTTTTAAGCTAGAATTCGATTGCCTGTATTTTGTAATTAGTCCATACATGTTTATAAAGAACAGTGATATATTTTCTTATTTGTTTAACAATAAAAAAAATGTTTTCATTGCTAAACAAATATAAATAAAGTCCATTATAAACAATGTGTTTCACTTGGGCAAAAGTAACTTTGTATGTATCTAACTAAAATAAGAGAAGTTTTTTGTTCTAGGTTTAACTTGTTTCTCTTGAAACTGTTCTAGATTTCAAAGCGGGACTTGCTTAGTACCATTGGCAGAGAATTCTCTGGTTATATAGAAGATGGATTAAAGGCAGTTTGTAAGTACTTAAAGTTAGAATAACTGTAAGCACTCACTGCTGATTACTTTGTGCACACACAATACCCATATATGTCTAAATATCTTAAATGTGTTTATTTTATTTTTAATAAACACAACATTGCATTGCACACATCCGTTAAGTGTTTTTTATTTTCATGTAAGTACTTGGTAGAAGCATATCTGCAACATCTGCTCACTTTCACCCATTAATTGTACTATTGCTGGGAAAGGCCATTTATGAACAGCATCATTTCAGGCCATTGCAGAGCGTGGTCTGTGCTATTGAATATTCTAGTCTTAACATTAGCTAAGTATCAGATGGTATGTGGGATGTCACTTCTGAGTGTTATAAAGTCTGAATCTCTCTACAGTACAGTGCGCATTAAACCGTCCAGCGTTCTTTGCTGAGAGGCTCTACAAATCCATGAAGGGAGCTGGTACAGATGATTCTGCTCTGATCAGGATTGTTGTAACCCGCAGTGAGGTACAGTGCTGATTTATTACGATTTTTTTTCTTCAAAATATGTAATATAAAACTACGAAAAAATCCTCTAGTTTTATATAATTTGGTGTAACCTTTTCCTAGAATTCAAACTCCATTATTCACTTCTACAGTATAGTGGGCATATTTCTCTGACCTTGTATAGCTTTTCACAATTTTTCCATGGAAAGAAAATCACCCAGATACAAGTATTCTATAAAACTAAGGAGCAGTATTATAATGTACAAGTACTGAAATGGTGGTAGGACTATTTCAAACCAAAAAGATGGCCTATGATCTTCTTCTTTAGTGGACATAACTGACCTCATCATTTAACTTTTGATACCTTTTGGCTTTTTGATGTATGTTAATTGATCATTTATTCTCTATAATGCTGGCTCACCTTCCCTTCTACAAATTCTGTAATCTGCCATTTGACTTTTCTGTCCTATAATACACACTTAGAATTTAATTATTAAAAGAAAAATATCAGTGTCAATCAGAATGACAGAAGGATAACTTTTCAGAAATCCATTGAGTAGAAAATGTTGGACTGAGATGACTGTCACAGAAGAGGAAGTTTGGTTTGCCAGCTCCTGAACCCCACTAGGTCCAAAATCTTCCATTATTGGCAATTAGTTCTACTGATATCGTATGTTTAATGTACCTTACTTTATTGTGTAGATCTCTCCCGTAAGCATCTCATGATAAATAAACCATGTCCATTTGGCTACATAAAGGCCAAACATTCTACATTAAATAAAATATAATACCCGTTATACAGTTATGCCTGAATAAACTACTAATGCTAAATCTAAATGCTGTATCTTCCAGATTGATCTTGTGCAGATAAAGCAGGCCTTCACACAGATGTACCAAAAGACCCTTGCTACCATGATCTCAAGTGATACAACCGGAGACTACAGGCGCCTACTGCTAGCAATCACTGGCCAGTAGGTCCACCCTGTGACTAATGTGCTGGGAATGGTCAGTTTAAATATGCAGATGCCAGAAATATGTTAATACTTTTTATAATGGGTCTAAATTGTCAATATAGCAATCAGGTCATCAAGGCCTTGTGTGGTGCATTGTTTTTCTTTTATACACATGCCTTATCCAACATAAAGTATTCATAAGAAATATTCACTAGTCAATAAATATGTTACATACAGAAGTCTCTCAATTTATTGCAAAAATGGGTGTCTGTTTTTATCTATAACACCCTGGATCCGCACTCATCATATAGGTAGTAAAACAACAGTGTGCATGGCTAGAAATGTTCTGGAGAGGGAAAAATTTCAATAATGAACCATAAGCCAGCACATAAGAAAAAGTACTGCAGTACAGTATGAAACGGCATTAAAATCTGTACAAACGAAAAAGACGTAAAAAAAAACCAAAAAAAAAAAACCCAAAATGAGTAGCAGGTTATTGCGTATGAGCACAACCTCTTATCCCAACACATGTATTATGGTAGTGAGCCTGGTAGGAGCAGCCACTTCACATAATAGTAATGGGCAATTCAGGGTCCTGGATAAATTCACAGTTCCATAAACAAACCTTAAGGGAGCAATGTGCAAACCAAACCAAATGGTGATGACCTTTTATGCTGGTCAGTGTGTCACAACATATAGTATATTTCAGATTCAAAATGACAGCATTATATTGATATATACTGCCTTAATAAATGTATGCTAGAGTTTTACTAACTACACTTGTCTGGGTGTTGCTTTGTTTTCTTTATAATAAACTAATCGTATATCTGAGACCTTGCTATAAAACTATACATGTTATTAAATGGTATAAATATGCAACAGTTCTCATTTACTCTGTTGTGCTTATTTAGTTGACTAAACCTAGAGTTATGAACCTGATTAGCCTCATACCACGGATTGTGTTTCCTTCAGATCCTATAATCGTGGGACAGATATTGGCTTACGAGCTTTCAATCATGTTAGGTAAAGGCCCTGCACCAGAAATAGCCGTCTGCACTCCTGCTTAAATCCCTTTTGTTTATTGGGGAACCTAACTTCCCATACCCAGGGTTGGTGCTCCGATAACACTCATTGAACAATAGAAAAATAAAAAGAGCAGAAGTGTAACTGAAATGGGCACTCCCAGTAATTTGTGTGTAGTATAAAATATAACTTTTATGAAATTGGTTAAAGTGCAAATATTAAAAGTAAATAGAAAGTCGGAAAAAACGTAATTTTAAGAAAACTGCTGTTCCCAAATTTATAACGTGTATATAGAATAAATAAGCCAAACAAGCCTAGTGATTCAGATTATTGCGAAGTCTTAGCACAACATATTCCGTTGTATGTTGTGGGAAAGCTTCTTAGAATAAGGAGAAAATCTGGTTCTCAAAATACTGGAAATTCATTAGTAATTTGCAATAGAGTGTATGTGACTATAACTTATTAACGTTCTCTTAATAGTTTTTGAAGAACTGAACTTTTATAGCGGTTGCAGTCCCCGCAACGATGGCCTCCTTCCAATAATGGACAGTCGAAAGTAACTTTTTGGCGGTCTCTATTTCGAATAGGAAGCTGTTTTTAGAAAAAATTTTTTATGAGTGTGCCAATCGGCATACTCACCCATTCATTTTCACAAGACCTGCTGCTGATAGGTCTAGAGAGGTGAGTAACTTCTCTGCGGACATTTAGTGTTAGGTGGGTTAGGGTCGGGCTGCAGGGAGGGGGGTCTTAGGTTTAGGCTATAGAGAAGGGAGTATTAGAGTCAGGCTGCAGGGAAGAGAGGGTTAGGGTTAGAATTAGGGGAAGGGTTGGGGTAGTTTCTTGCCTTACTTTTCAGAGCACCGTGTTCGTTGCTCTGAGGCATAGCAATCGATATCCTAGCCAGTTCGAAACTGGCTGGGAGAGAATTATCCTATTGAAATAGGGCCGTTCTTAGCGGAATTGTCAATAGAACATGAATTGTCAATGCGCTACCTGCACACTGCGGTGAAATAAACAGTTAAATGAAGATATAAAGTATATTTTACTGAAATATTAGCAGTGATATCTATTGGTCGGTGAGAAATCCTAATGTATGGAACTTCCCACACTGCCTTATAGGTATCAGCACTCCAGCTGGATGCCGTTACCCGCTATCATATATCAGCAAGCGGGTAAATATCACTATAATGTTTCCTCCCACTGGGTGCTGTAATCCCCTCTCTGTGAAATAGGATCTAGAGGGTACACAGACAGTCTGCATTGCTATAATGCTTCCCACATGCTTTCTCCCCATTCCCACTGTAAATAAAGCTGGTGCTGGGATACTCCAATAGTGCTATCGGCACTTAAAATAGATAATGCCCATATCCACTGCATGGGAGTAAATGGGCTTATCAACTATTATTTAATCACTGATCTTGTCTTAATGGCTATTCTATAGAATTCATATTACAAAGGAACAGCAGACCTGTATAACATGAACATGTTCCTTCCGCTAGCCATGGTCTGGAAGCTCCAGGATCTAGTCAGGAATTCAATGCAGTCGCCATCAGTCCATCTATGTATGCATCTGATGGAGACCCTAGTGTTGTTGTTTGAGACCGTGCAGTATGGAAAACGCCATGCTCGCACTTTTCAGTGGAATCTTCTGACAGGCTGGTCAGGATCCCACTTGCATCTTCAAAGACAGTTCCTTGCTCTGTCCACCAAGACTCACCGATCCTCTGTCCTAGAAACACCATCCACTGACTGGGAAGCAGGTTAGGTTTGGAAAGGTTGAGAATCCACCCATGTTCCTCTAAGACCTCGCAAGAGACCGCTAGATGATGACTTAAAATCTCTTACGATGGAGCCTTTAAAGAGTATGTCCAAGTAAGGAATAATTGTGATTTCTTGCTAACGCAAAATGGCTGCTGTTTTTGCCATGATCTTTGTGAAGATTCTGGGAGCAGTGGCTGAGCAGAACGGTAAGGCTTTCAGTTGATCATGTTTCCCTTAGATTGCGAACATTAAAAGAGGGTGATGACTTTCCCAGATCGGGACGTGAAGGTACATGTCCTTTAATTCTGTGGAGACTAAAATAATGCTTCATTTTCCATACCTGTAATGACTGTCCAAAGAGATTTCATCCAGAATCTTGGGATCTGAATGTAGGAGTTGAGATCGATGAGATTTAATATTGGCCGTACAGAACAGTCTGACTTGGAAACCAGAAATACATTTGAGTAGAAACGCTTTCCTCTTTGAAGGGAAAGGACTACCGAAATGACTGCAAGCTAGAAGAGAGTCCAGAAGAGTTAGAAGCTGAGCTCTGACAGCTGGATCCCAAGGAAAAGGAGAAATAAAAACCTGTGGTGAGCGGTTTCCCTGAGATCTATAACGTAGCCTTTGGAAACTATTCGCTTAACTCACCTGACCTTTGAGGAAGCCAGCCATTTGTCCTAAAAGAAAAGAAGGCTGGCTCCTACCGCTTCTGGAGGTTGAAGGAGACGCAGAGGGCTTTTCAGGAGTTTTGGACTCCTTAGGACACGGAGACCAGGATTGCCTGCCTCTTCTGACACAGCATCTTGTGGGAGAGAAGCTGGGCGATCTTCCTCGAAAAGGACTGTCCCTAGAAGAGAAGGCACCTCTAACTGCGGAACAAAATGAATGAAACTGAGATCTTCTAGTTCCTCCCTGAGAAGGTGACTTTTACCCCCTGTAGCCTGTGTTATCATAACATCTAACTGAGGACCAAACAAAAGAGCGCCCTCAAATGGAAGGGTATCCAGAGACTTTCCAGAGGTCTTTTAGACCGCATATACGCAATCTACGTATCAAAATGATACGCAGATTACGTACAATAGCTACTACGCATGCGCAGTAGCTATTGTTCATTGAATAGCTATGGAAGACGGACGTAGTTCTGGATCTACCCCAATATCTATAACTACTACAACTATCTTACTGTTGGGATCAATATCACTTGAGCGTCAAATTCAACATTCTTTTAACCATAATAGCCTCCTTGTGTTATAGGGCCTGATCCAGAGCAACGACCGCAAGCGAGCGTACGATCATCGTAAGCGAAAATTCGGTAAAAAATTCGCAACGCGCATGCCCAGTATGACAGCTTTCGGTCGCCTGGGCGTCATGAGCGAATAGCGGTCGTATTGTGAGCGTATTTTTCGCTCGCGGGGCGTTCGTTCAGTACGATGGTCGCCTGGGCGCCCGTTTTACTACAGGGAGGCGGGGATAGCCATTTAAATTGTACTGTACAGTCGTGCTAAGCCCGTACGCTCAGCGTATTTTGTGCGAAATTTCGTACGGCCGACGGTCG
>WWET01002144.1:55063-73289 GCA_011038615.1 Limnodynastes dumerilii
TGTATGTGTGTATGTATATATATATATATATATATATATATATATATATTATATCTAGATCACATCCCTGATACATTATTACACGGACATTGTCTCCAACATGCATAAAATGAATCATTATAAGGTGGTACATGTAAGCTACAAAACCAAATAATCCCCGTGATCTGGTTCTGCATTTAATTATATGGATAATAAGGTTTTCTGCTGGTTATAATTTAGCAGATTCATCATTGGTACAGGTGTACTTTTTATCAGATAGTTGCAATGGTGCACCAGGGGTTGGAACAAGCAAAGCCCAGCAGTTGTAAAGGTTACCGCTGCACAAATGTTTAACAGAGCATACATGTTATTCTTATATGAAAATATGTTTTAAACCAGACTCTTCTGCAAAGCCTTATAAGTATGGCTCAGATGCTAACAGCGGTGTGTAAAAGTGCAGTGAAGAAAAGGACATTAGCAAAGTTGCAGAAGGACCTTGTTGTCAGCCATCCAGATACCCTTGGACAAATGGCTAATCTTATCAGATCCTGACACAATGTGTATGACTTACCTGAGCACAGAGAAGACTCTTGCCATTTTGCCAATTGCACGGATTTTGTTCCTGATGATTTCTTTTCGAGCTGCAGCTGTACCTACTTTCAATGGAATAAGAAGAATCTCAAGCTCAGGTAATAACATATGTAACAACAATAGAGTACAAGAAACCTAATGCAAACCTGACAAAACCGTAACACACCACCACACGCTTTTGAAAGTTTGTTTTCACAAACTTCCATTGTTTAAATTAAGTTCACCAGCAAAAGCAAAATATAAAACAAACCAGAGCTGAACTGAACTAAGGTAACACATTTCATATCTGCTGTTAAACATTCCAATCTTGATAGATGTGTACATTTAGATAACAAAGTTACATTACATGACTGGATGAGCACAGAAATCTATGTGAAAGGCGATTACACAGAACATAAAGCTATAGCCTTTGATTTGTACAGGTTACTATTCTACCCAATTATTCATGCGCTACAAAAAACGGCTGTATAGAATGGAGCTGCTCCTGACACCGGCATATGGGATTACCATAGGAGTCAGAAAAACATGCTACATGGCTTAGCTAACATTTTCACTATATATTGTATATCTAGACAGGGAAATGGATCTGAAGTGAAGACAATAACATCATTCTTCACATGCAGTTATCTCACAGCTGAAAAGCTCAGCTCTCACGGAATCCACAGACATTGGTCACTGAACTAAATGCTGCATGTTCCTCTGTGGAATAACGCAGTGTCCCCCCTCCCCGCAGTGGTGCATAGCTGCAGGTCACAAATCTTCAGTAACAATTTTACCTGAACTTGCAACGTTTTTTCAAATCACATTTTTGGTCTACTTTAATGTATTTTTAAAGAGACACAGGGCCCGACTGTTTATATTTTTTTGCATATCTTCATGTCAAAAGCAGACGCAGGCAAAACATATACAATTATGGACAATTAATGTTTTTAAAAACCTATCTAGCTTTCTTAGTTTGTGGAGGCAGCATACTTACAAACAGGGGTTGGGATGAAGAAAGTACATATAATTGAGGGGGGGGGGGTCAGCCCTTACTGTCTATTGCCCATCTAGCTTATTTGCATGAGCCTGCTTTCTATGAATACTGCAAAAGGACCTAAAAAAAAACAACTACAAAGTAACGACTGAGAATCATCCCCACAGTGTTCCCAAACAGGAAGGGCAATTTCATGCATTCCAATATCTTCTATCCTATCCAGCATTTGTAAAAAGGCTATTTTGTTAGTCATGAGATAGCCAGTGAAATACAGGGCCCTTATATGTCCTACTTTATTGTCTATTCAAATGAAAAATGATGTTAAATGAGATGCTGCATACTCACAGTAAGGAAATACAAATGGTAATAAAAAACAAATGGAAAATTTTTGATAAAATTGACCAACCTCCATCCAGGTCACATAAGTCTAGCAGAGGAAAAGTTGTAGTAAGCAGTTTAAAATCAATAGTAAGAAATATCTGAAAACAATAAGCTTACTAAACACAACTGACAATAAGAAAAACAATAAAAATTGCACACAGCGCATAGATATCTGGTAACAGAAGTGATTACAATATGTTTTATATGATTAAACAATTGCATATTCTTATGACCTTTACTGGACAATTTAAGGAAGAAACATTGCATAAATAAATGTGGTGTTTTTTTTCAACCGCTCAAGTGAGCTATTTTACAAATGCTGAAGAGGATTTTATGAGGATGTAAATGGAAAGATACCCCTCACAATTCCATTCATTTAAGTATGTATAGGGCACTACTACTGTGACTGCTGGAAAACATCTAAATCACATGAACAAGACATTAAAAGTGCTCAGAAAACAGCTAAACAAGCTATTCAGGAGTATTTCAGAAAACACTATTGTAACATACTTTGGGAACACAAGTGTGCCAACGTTACATTTGTGGGCGGCCATTAAGACAGAAAAACAGCAATTCTTTCTCCATGTGTCTTTAGCTGTCAGCACAGACCAGACTGCGGGTGATTTAGGCTTTTGCTCTATAAATATATTCCTTCGTCCTTCTCTAATCAAGCATGTGAGAAACTATTACTCTTTCTACATCATCATCATCTTCACTGTAGAACAAACATTATTCAATTTATAAAGCAGAGATTATTAAGCTATCATTGAAGAGAACTGCAATTACTATGTTTCTATGAAATAATGCAGGAACCTTGGTTTAACTTAGAACAAATCCTGCCTATAAGCAATCACAAACAAAACATCTCCCATTTACATCCTACTGAAGCTGCAAAATGTGAACCACAATAAGAGCAACAGGAACAACAGGAACTAGAAACAAACAGACTAACATTTGGTTCTAGATGTTTACATTATTAAAAAGGAAAAAGCTTACAATCTCCCTCCCCACAAACAGCAATCTGTAATGATCATATTGTCTGGATACACTTCACATGCAGTAATGTGAACAGAAAATGGGCATTACTATAATCATGAAACAGGAAACACACAAATGAAAATGTCCCCTAGTCATGCAGGGCCAACAATATGGAATGTTAGATACGAAGATGATGAGATTTACAAATGAAAAGGATGGACAGAAACATAAGAGAAAATGCCATGCACAGAAAGACAGATGTCTAGGAATATGACTTCTGAGTGGTGCAAAATGCAAACGATATATCTAAATGCTCAAGAGAATGTGTGAGCGATAAAAAAATAATAATTAAAAGAGGGGAGGGGGGGGGGACACAAGAAAAATGCTACACGTATAGCTGACGTGTAACATTGTTTAAAGGTGTTGTGTGGTAAATTAAAGAAAAACTGGGAAGTCATATTTCAAAACAATGGTGCTCTGTCTGGTCTGTACCTTTTCTATTGCCATATATGAGTCGTTCTTCAGATGGAGAGTCCAGAAAAAAAGGAAGTGAACGATGGAGAAAAAGGTGAGTGAGACAAAGAAAAAAATAAAATAAAAAATATTTTTACTAGGCAGCAGCAAGAATGACGGTGGACTGGCAAAAAAAGAAATAAAAAATAAAAGAAGAAGAAAAATGGGGGAAACTGCAACTCTAGGACTCGAAAATGGTGGCAATAAATATATTAAATCAGTGCAGAAGTAAATAGCATTGAGTCTCGTGCAAGACACGAGTACAGCAAAGCATTAACCCCCTTCATGGCCACAGTGCCAACAACATGCTGTTAAATGTTGCTGGTGTTTTGTTTTTTTGCTGTTTTTAGCTTGGGGTTATGAAGAACAGCGTCTCTAAGAAAGTACAGGAGAGAGTGTAGAAAGTTTAAGGTTAAGAATTTGGCATGCCAGGTATTCGGATCACGGGATAACGTTTACAGAAAGCTGATGCAATGTTTTCCCTATAACAGATCTTAAGCGCTTGCGCCACCTGTATGCAACTGTAATGTGAAGAAGTAGATGGCAGATTACATTTTAGAAAGAATGCATGCTGGAGAATGTCAACAGAACAATGAAAATGAGGAGGTTGTAGCTATTTGCACAGTGATCAAATGGTGCACAATTCTAACAAGGCAAAACTACTGGAGAGCAACAATGTAAATGTATTATATAACATTACAACAACGATCAAGAACTGCTCAGTAAATATGGGAGTACATGAGGAAGAATACTGCAGCACAGTAAGTTAAGCAGGCGCATGTTATCTGATCTCTGCCAGGCGTTACAGAGACAACTGTACTCCACCAACATAACATGTCGCAGAGAATAGCTGTAACTTCAAAAATAGGGGGCAACATTTTGCATACTTTATAGAAAACAAATACAGAATTTTGTCAGTCAGTTTTTTCTTAATTACAATTATAATGGCATATTACATCTTTAGAAGATTCAGACTACAATTGGTATTAAATAATAATTATTTCTATTGCAGCTATATTTATACTGTGATCCGAAGTTTAGACAAAAATGTTAGGTCAGCTAAATTGGGGAGGGGGGAATTACAATTACTCAAAGGAAAGACACACACATTGATTTAGTAAGATCAAGTGAAAACCGTTCACTGAATAACGTGGGATCCCACACATGTCCATACCTTAAATAAGCACTTAGGACCGGATTCACACTTAAGAATAAGTTAGGCTCTTAAATATACGCAACAGCAAGGCAACTCCCTCAGCACGCCCCTGGTTTTCAGGTGCTTAAGACGAGTGCCATCGGGCTCCCTTAACTGTAGGTTTGCATCCGTATGTAGGACGTCTAATTATAAACCGCGCCTCCTTTTGGTCATTTAAATGCCTCCCGCCACCCAATCTTCATGTCTGCCGTGTTAATTATTCATGGCACGCCCCTTTCAGCGTAAGTTACTGCGAACCTAGCGACTTTAGGTGCGTAATGTTGTATCATGGCATTTGTGCTCCTAAGTCCAACGTAAATAGTGTATAAAAGTTACAACGCATGCGCAGTATATATCTCCTATCAAATTAGAGCATGTTTTTTTATTTAACTACATGGTACGCCACTCGAACGCACATTCAGGACCCCCCAATTGTGTGGCATGTAAGTTAACGATTCAAGTTTATAATCTCAAGGTTGTTGAAACACCTTTCTATTCACACATCTACAGAGGCTGTGATCTTCTTGTCTTTTCGTGACAAGATATTATCTGATGACCTTTAGCGTACTTCTTGTTGTGTATCGATGAACCCTATTTGTTGCTGAACATGTTTGGGGTTGACATTTATATTTTGACTTTGATAATAATAAATGAATAATACATTTTATATTCATGCTTCAATAAAAACTTCTTATAATAATAAAATACACACCTAAAACCGCACAGATTCTTAACTGTGAATAAGGTCCTTAGAAAACAAAGGCAGGTTACCACATGAAGGACAGGTCCCTATATTCTGTTTGAGAGTTTTTTTGAAACTATGATGTACAATTGGTTCAAAACTTCTTTGGTGCAAAAGCTTAATTGAAGGATTCTCCATTTCTATTTAGTTTTATTTAAACAATTAAAGTGGTTTGATAATTTGATTAAAAATAAGTCAATTATTCTTACTAGAAAACAGGTTATGGTATGTAGTAGTTTTCACTAGTTTTAAAGACTTATTTAACATAATTATTTATTTTATTTTTTTATTTGGTGCAACTGAACTTACTGGAAATAAAGAAAGGGATTGATGGAATGCGAGTTGGACAACTGCAATCAAAATTAAGCTAAAATTCCATGTCCTTGGATGCCAAGAAAAAATGGCATTTATATGTACACATGTTATTTCCAGTTTCTGGACAAAGGAAAAACTGAAGACATTAATTTCTATAACACACTATAGTGTGTAACACTGACCTGAAAGCTAAACCTTCACTTAATCTATCCATAAAGAAACTGAGCCTGTCAGACTTTGGGTTAATTTTCAGTCAAATCTATAAATGTGAAAAGCTGGTCAATAGCTGACATTTATTCCTATTCTGAAATACTCCACAGTTACATGTAACTCTGCTCCCCATGTTTATGAAGGTACAGATAAAAGCCATGGTGTGCTATAAAGTACAAGCAAATTATTTGTTTAAATAATACAGAAATATTAAAATGATCCTACCGTCAAACTGGTCTTCTCCTTCGGTCATTAACTCATCATCTGAGCAAATGCTGAGAACATTCACCAGCATCTCTGTAACTGTGTTTAACAGAACAGAGGCTACGTCAGAGTTCAATACAAAACATGGCAGATGTAAGAGAATGAATGGAAGCATTTTATTGTATTACTTATGTAGTAAACAGCTGATAAACTAACACCAAGAAAAGTTACACACTACTGATTGAACACCATTTCCACTAATAAATGAGAAAACAATAGAATAGCTGGAAGTTGGCAATTCAGAAAAGACTGGCAGATGCCATTAAAGAAGAACACACTGTAAAAGCAACTTAGGGATAGTCTCTATAACAAACACACTTTAAACTTAGGACACTTTCTATTTATATTAGAAAAAACTATTTCCACCATTTTTGACATAGAAAATTGCCTCTTATGTAATAATGTTTGCAAGTTACAAAAACTGTTTACAAATGTAATTATGGCAAATATTGTAAAATGCACAGCTAGAAAGACTATGTAAGAAACACTGGTGTCAAAGAAAGAAACCATCGAGTTCACATGACACAAAGGGCGTATTGAGTTCCACACAGTAGATCTGCACAATTGTCTATATTTCTGTACTTAAAATATCTGCAAGTTTTAAATATCAAACATCACACAAGTCTCCATCAGGACATCACCAACAATTGAATTGTGCCTGCACAAATCCAAAGAAACAGAGGAGACAGTATAGGACAATGGTATAAATTATATACACTTTACACACAGACACTGTCTAAACACTTAAATATGATTTAAGTCAATTTCTATACCATGGTCAACCTTTAAATGGTATAATGTACTTCAATCTTTGACCAATAAGCACAAACATCTTACCAAACATGAATATGGGATAGTTAAATCCTGCAGTGGGAACAATGTACCTTTTTCACCAACAAATGGCAATGACCAAGTGAAAACATCCATGAAATTTGGCAGCCAGTAAGGGTGTGGAGAGCAGTTGAACTGTCGGATATTCATCACATTATTTTCATACTTTAATACAGCAGCTGCAATGAGAGAAGAAATTGATAGGAGCAGTAACAGCCTAAACATGATTCATCAAAAAACATTTACGTTTGAGCTATTTATTTCAAACTGACCAGAAAGGCGCTTATAAGGTAAAGGTACTTTATTTTAGAGTCATGTGACCGGACAGTGCCATGGCTGGCATGTATTATTAACATGTGGCCAATAATGGTGATCACAATCTCATTTCATATTTCACCTGAGAATTCTGTAGTTTAAAGTCCTTAATGGCTTTAGCTTGGAAAGCAGTATTAATATGTGACAGCTGGAATATGTGGCTGAATTCATAAAAAGAAATGAAAACTCACCTTTATTATTGTAGACATCTAAATAGTTAGGTGCTGAAAATATTGTTATTAAAGAAGGAAACCCTGTTGTTTGACTTTTTCTGTACATTCGATAACTGGAATAAAAATATATAAGCAAATTAGATTCATATGATGAGAAACAGATGAGATGATGGCAGCATGAGAAATTATTATTATGCACATTACTTACCCTGCATCTTGTGCTTCATGTGCTCTAATAATTGACAGCAGGTTGTTAGTCAACAAAAACTCACAAACAGCTGGATAACTTGAGAAATACAAAAAAAAGAAAAAAAAGAAAAAGGGAAAATAAATCACAATTAAGAATAATAACGTAGATATAACCTTTAGACATTTACACATACCTATAAAAGTATGAGCACCCTCTGACAGTATTATGACTGAAATGTTCTTGTGACTTCTCATTTCCAAAATCTTCAGATGGATCAGACCATAACAAGTCGCACATTGGGCCAAAAGCTGGAGGTTCTTTAAACCTGTCTAACTACAAATAGGATAAAATTCACATTTGTTAAAACGGCTTTGGAAAACTAGAATGTTTATAATGAATCTTTTCCCTAGATATATACAATATACACAATATACAATATATATGAGGAAGCAACTTCTCAATACATTAGTTTAGGGAAGATAATCCTGATAGTACTCGCGGTTCCATAATATCCCAGAAACCAAAGTCCTACATTTCAATGTAACCTCCTGCAGGAATACAAGAAAAACCCCCTTTATAATCAGTATGCGACAGCTTAATCTTAGAGCTAGAAGACCTGAAGTATCCTGGAGTATTAAAGCAGTTTTTAGTGTGTAGTAAACAGAGGTTATATCAAAGCTACTGAAGTAATAAACACTCACAATACTATGTAGAAATATGATATGTAAAGTGATTAGATGAAATAATATACCCACTAATATGCAAATAATTCAACTGTACAACTGTTTATTATGGCAGACACAGCAACTGAATATATGTATGTATGTGCATGTTTATATTAGAATATATACACATACAATCATAAATAAGGACATTTATTTTTGCTCAGCATTAAACTCTTTTTTCTGAAGATGGACACCCTGCCATCATATTCGTAGAGATCTGATACCAGATCCCTTCAGGATCCTAACTCCTGGACAGCTAAGGGGAATCTACTCGCGGATCTCAAGAGAAGAACACTACCTTAACATTTCCACCTGACCCCCATGGAGATGCTGCGTGAAATCAGGAATTCTCAAAAGGGCTTAACCAGGTCATTACTGTACAACGAGAATCCCTCCCCCTTGTGCGATTGCTGTATGTAAGCCACCTCATCTCACTAATGCAAAGGCTTTCAGCATGGATGACGGGATCCAGCCTCGTGTACACACATGCGTGATCATGAATTACAAGCCTCTACCGCTCACAAAGAACAGAAAACACCAACTAAAAACTTGTACTTTCAACATTTATGTGGACTCTGCTTCTCTGTCCTAAAAAAAGTTAAGAATAGTTCACATCAATTTTTATAAATGTTAATATATAATATAAATGTTAATTATAATGCTTTATTTTTAATACATTAAAATAGGAACATCAAGACCCAATGACTAATTATTTTTGAGGCTCTCACCAATAGTCGTGAAATGTCTCTAATTCCACTTCAATTTAGAAGCCATATAAAGAGAATGACTTACTCTGTAAATTAGTGGAACATATTTAAGATAACTCTACCATACTTGGCTTTGCGGAAAATGAAATTCTTCTTTTTGGTTTGACTTGTGGTCAATTTTCTTTTGTTAAAAACAAGATCAATCGAGTCAAGAATGAATGCTTACTGGATATAAATATACTCACTCTTTTTATGTCATCTAATGTGTGTATTTCTGGGGAAAGTCCTCCATGGACACAAAGAAACTGTTGATTTAAAAGTGCAGCTAATGGAAGACAATCAAATGCTTCCATACAGGCCTCATATACTCTTTCTGAATATTTTATTTTACCTAAAGAGAAACACACAACGATCAGTACTAAAGAATATGATATGTAATTGCACGAGCAACAGTGTGTTTATAGTTAGCACCAAATCAAAATGATGTCTTCAGGGTTTCCAGATTATTCAAGGAGCAGGCTACAATGTTTAAATGTATTCTGAAGTAAGAAAAAATAAAATGGCCATGTTTGAAAATCATCATTGCCAAAGGATAATAAGGCTACGTTTGCATTAAAGTGTTTTAATACAGCTTACTACAAATACTACAAATATAGATATATAAAAGAAGTAGTTGCTTAGTTTATCTTCCAGTCTGTCAAATACATTGGGAAAAGGCTGAGTATTTCACAACAGAGATAATCCCTGTATGCTTCTGCTTTCTTATTCTGTAGATTTGAAAAATCTGTTTATCTGTTTACTGGGTGCTGGTTGCAGACACACAATAAATGATTGTAGCCTATATTTATAATATAGTTTTGGTCTGTTTGCATAAACGATCTAGCGGACACTGTGCTGATTTTATGAGGGTGGCAGGGGATGGCTGAAAGCCCAGCACAATTATTATGCACTCTTCGCGACTTCCAACAAAGAGAGCAGGGGAAGCTGTAACCAAGTGTACCCAGCATTACTTGTTTCAATTTTACATTCTCACCTGGGCCCATTGGCAAATTACAAATTCTAAGCAAACCATTATAACAATTTAAGCACAATGGGCTAGATGCTGACCCCCTGCACATTTACGTGCACGCGGGGGTCAGTAAGTACGCACGCGTAGCGGGAAGTGCAAGCCCCCTGCACTACACGCTGTCGGTAGGAAATCCATTCCTACCTTAACTTTTAGGACTTCCCCACCCACAAATCTAAACCGCTATCTGTCTATGGTGGAGATACGACAAGAGTAAATTAGAGGTCAGCCCCTTTTGCGTACCGCCATGCATATGTAAAAGTTACACACGCCTGCCAGAACGCAAGCATAACGTGTGTGTGTGTGTGTGTATACATGTTTCCTGACAGATGACTTGTGCACGCTGTGTGCGTAAGTCCCGTCGTAACTAATTCTGGATCTGGGCCAACGTTCATACAAATAGTTCAACACTTTTTTTTTTTTTAGTGTGTATGATTTTTACACAAAGCCAGCTAACAACGTATGCTTAACGTCATGCTGAACTGAAGAGCAGGCAATTTGTTTACAGAAATAAGAGTCAAAAAAATTTCCAGCATACAACAATAAAAAAAACAAAACATAGATTAAAGGAATTTACTCACATTCTTGCTTAAAAGTGAAATATTCTGTAAGGTGCCTGCATTCATGGTTGCCTCTCAATAGAAAAAGCGTATTAGGGTACAGAATCTTCAGAACCCATAAATACAAAACACACTGTAATGAGGAAAAAAAATATTGTTTGTTGAGGCATTGTAAGAGTTTGTTTGTGTAATTCAAGGAATATGAAACAGCATAAAAGTCAGTATCATATATATACATACACACACACATACATACAATATTATAATGAGCTTGTTCAAAATCCAATTTTTTTTAGGTATACTTTACATTTTTTTTTTTAACAATCAATACGTCATCAACACCTTTTACAGTGAGGAACCCTAAATTGTGGTCAATATTCAAGGTCTAAGTAAATGCTTATATACCAGTGGTTCAAACTGTGCTCTCACCGGGGTGCTGTGGGATGTTTCTATATTCTATTTTATTCTATTCTATTTTTGTCTTAGGGGTGCCTTGAAAAAAATATGGAGACCCTAAGGGTGCCTCGAACTGAGAAAGTTTGGGAACCACTGTTATATACATATTATAACGAACAGTTTTACAAGCAAGTTCTATGCAAGTAGTAGGTTGCATAGTGTTGGGAGTCGCTGCCAAATGCATTTTTTTTTAGAAGCAGACACCCATAAGCTCATTTTCGGCTATCCATTTAAAAAAATACCGCCATTTTCGAATAGTCGGCATAGTTACCCATTCATTCTTTGGAAACACCTTTGCAGACCCGCCGCACCGAACGCAGAGGTGAGTAACACGCTCTGGGGAGTTTTAGGGATAGGCTGTGTGGAAGGGTTAGTTAGGGTAATGGAAGGAGAGTCTTAGGGCCAGGCTGCAGGAATGGGAGGGTTAAGGTGAGGATTAGGGTAAGGGTAAGGGTTACATTCATACATACAATTCAGCAGCGTTTTCTGTCTTGCGTGGATTGATTGCTTTGCCTCTGAGGCAAAAGCAATCGATTTTCCAGCCAGTTCGTAACCGGCTTCGTAATTCGTTGCATAGACGGAATTACAAAGGCTTTAGTCTAAAGTCTCAAGACAAACTTCGCTTTAAAAAAAAAAAAAAAAAAACATATAACTAGCTAGCTGCCACAGTATATAACGGACTGTTGTAGCTGTATGTAATATTTACTTATTGTATATAATAACTGTGAATGTGTCTGTTAAACTCCTTATGTTCTGGATACAAGAATTTCAGGATTTTTAACATAAATTTGAACTTGTGACGAAAAGAAAAAAATATATAAGAGTAGCAATTTTATTCATCTATGAAGGACCCACCTAAAAAAAAATATTTATATATAAAAAGTTATTTACCTCTATGCTAAAATAACCTCTGTCTACGTAGTCACCCAAGAAGAGGTATCTTGTATTAGCCGGAGATCCTCCCACTTCAAACAACTTCATCAAGTCAAAGAATTGCCCGTGAATATCACCACAAACTAGAGTAAAAAGCAGAAAAACACTTTGTTAAACAACTTATTGTGCTGTCAAATAATTCAAAGTGACCCCACTACAACCTGACGCATGTACATAAAAACTAACTGAAACCAAATGATCAGGAACCTCAACGAGGAGACTGCACCAGTCTGTTTAACCATCAATAGTGTATGCAAGCAAACAATCCCGTCTTGTGTGATGACTGTATGGTGGTAGTCTCTAATTAAAGTTGAATATATATGCAAACCATGCTATACTCAGCAAGATGGATTGATGGAGACCTATAGCGCCTTTGGCAAAGATTAGGAATATTTAGAAATTTATTTATTGTTATTCCAGACATAATTTGGTGATCCGGTTGTTCTATGACCAACGTGATGAAACAAGGGGTCCTGCATTTCGACAGTTAACCTGCACCTCGTTTTGTTTATTATTGCTGGGGGGAGGGGCGCAATGTGTAGTCAGCTGGGCATTACTCTTAGCATCTCTCACTTATCTAAGGAGCTGGGCAATTCTAATCCTGGCTGGTAGGACCCAGGAGAAATGTGGGAGATTGGTGAAGCTGCTGAGACGACAAGCTACAGACTTGCTCGTGACTGTAGAATTCAGTCACCCTGATGAAAGCAGGGTGACTGAAGCTAAGAGACCCATCACATAAGTGGAGAGCATTGACCAAGCAACCAGGATCCCCAAGACATGTATCTAGATCAGAATCAGCATCTTGATTTTGACCATTCGGGTATTTGGAGCTTGGGTGGACAGACGCTGGCCAGGCATTACAGTGTCATCAGGGGGAAGCAATTGTTGCATTGTTCAAGCAGTCGGAATTCAAGAAGCCAGAAAGCTCCATAAGCTAGTGGGGAAAAGGACAGATAATGTGGTAAACCTCTCTGCCATTTATTTACTGTGTGCATGAAGAATTCTTGTGATAGCTCTGGTACTGCAATAAATATACTGTTGTCAACGCAGTGACTAAAGGATCCCTAGGAGGTATTGGGTTAGCTTCCTGGCATATAAAGGAACCTCTGTGTGGCTAGCCAGCATAAATTGGGCATACTTGTGCCAGGTGAATCCAGTATCTGCACAACCAACAAAATGTTCACCTCGCACATGCACTGGGCAGATGTTACACTAGAGATCTTCTTGTTCAGAATTCTTTATGCAAGGAGATTCGTAAGATGGCTGAAGTGCGCAAGGCGGCTGGGGGAAACCATTTAAATGAGCTGGTATGGACGGCACTAAACGGTGTGCGTACGGAACAGTTAAGGTAGGTTTAAGGGAGCTGATTTAACCAAATTTCTGTAAGAAAGAGGGGAGTGATTTGGGCGTTTATTTCCCTCTTACATACGGCATTCCAGACCTCTGTGTGCACGGAACATGTGCAGCGGTCTGGATACCACCTGAGGTCTCCACCAGGATCTGCGATAGGTCAACTAAAACGCACACATGAATAACACCGCTGTAAAACAGGGTATCTAGACATGATATTGGTCATAATATTCTCTACTGGATAATTCCATAAACATAAAACTTTGAGTTACAAACTTGGGACACAGACTACAATAGAGACACCACATCCACCATATATGAAGAAAGGCACAAACTTCTCAACAAAATCTTCAGCAGACAGGAGGTGTCTGAGGATATGTTCAGTGTAATCTATCAGGAACAAGGTACCATTAGAGCATATTTTATAGTTAGTTTAACGTATTAAAATTCTAATGGATGCTTTGACATGGTTAATGTATCGACTCCCATTCCTCCTCATTCAGAGGTGGTCACTGTCCCAGGCGCGTCCACAAGGCTCCCAGGTTAAGGGGCTAGGACTTAGTGGTATAACGAGATGGTGCCCTTGCAGCCAACTGCAGTCCTGCATAGCATTTCAAAGCTGGTCCTCGCAGTGTTTTGAATCTAACTTGAAAATGGGTCACAATTTTATTCAGATGGGAAGCCTTTAGATCTTGGACTCCCCAACAGTTTGCAACAAGACTAAAAACTAACAGAAAAATAGTCCAAAGTGCAAGCTCTTTAAAAGCATTTATTGTCACTTCAGTCTATTTTAGCACTGTGAGTAGGCACCTCTTTAGTAAATCAAATAACTACAGCCACCAAAGTAGTAACTGGTGAATCAAATCTGACAAGCAACTTATCTGTCAAAATGTGGATTAAACCATGAGCATCAAACCCTGATGTGTAACTAAAGAGGGGGAGAGTGAGACTGGGCTAAGGGCACCGATTTAATGCAAAACCGCATGAACACCTGCCTCCTTCATACCTGGAACTGTAGACTATGTAGTCTGGGAGAACCTTCTGGGATCTGGAGTTGAAGAAAGTTGCAAAGAAAATACTTTACATAATTTATCACCAACCTATGACTTTCAGTTATTAAGAACCCCCACAGATGGTCTTAGACTTTAGCTGCCCAACTAAGAACAGACGGTGATATGTTTCTACTGCAATAATGTAGCCATCATGGCCCAAAGAAAAAGGGGCATGAAAATAAACATGTTGGCCTCAGAATGCAACCCTGAGGAGTCCCATATGGTGACAGACACCGGTTCCGGTTTCATACCTTTTATAACTGACTCATTATTAAGAATTGATACTTTTAGATGGGCAATTTCATTTACATTAGGAACACTTATGTCATCAGTTTTGCACTGCTGAGAGTTTCTCCTAAGGCAGTTTCAGTTGAGGGAGACATCAGTCCAGATGCGGAGTCCAATGTTCTGGTCCCTCTGGTTCCTTACATTTATTGAGCCCTAAATTAGACTAATTTTAAAATAAACAAATAAATGAAAACAAACACTCTAAAGAGGAGAAGAATTAACCAGATTTAAAAGAAGGATAAAAATGGACAGTGCTGTTTTTTATTGTATGACTGCACTGTTCTTTTGTATCTAAGTATTCTACTTTATATTTTATTTGCAAAAGACTGTTTTTGGCAAAACACTGTAAAAGCGACAATCGTGTGTGATTATTTTTGCACACTATAGGCCATATTGACAGACGCGTGTGTAATAAGTACGCAAATATACGCAGCTACATTTTAAGGCAACACCCATGACACTGCCCTCGCTCGGACGGGTTTTTCCGGTGACTTCCGCCTCTATAGGGCACCCTTAAGTCTATGTGTGTACTCACGTGCATATGTTACTTACGTACGTATGTATTTATCTAACTGTGCCCTCAAATGCCCATTTAAATGCTCCCCCCTCCGTAAGTATGTCCCTAAGTACGGTTCACAAGCCCGTGAAAGTACTTACGTGCGTAAATACTACGTAATGTGCGTGGAAAAAGTTCCGATCCTAAAAATACGCACACAACCAAAGGCAAAACCGGATATGGTTCTATAAGCTTTACTCCATATTTTACTGATTGTTATATGTGAAAGTTATATCACATTCCAGTTGGAAAATATGTTGAGACACAGCAAGTGGGCAAACATGAGCAGACATTCAGTCGCACATAACGGATACCACTGCTACAGGCAAGAGAATAGGACAACTTTTCACCTGTAATGGGAGCTTCAACCTCTATCATGGTCTTCTCTCGTCGTAGGATTTCAGCGCCCTCATTGATGATCCGAAGAGCAATTTCTTCATCTACCCGACCTTCTTTTATTAAGTGGTTCTTCAAAATGTCCACTCTTGGCTTCCCATCAGTGTCGAATACTTCATCTGATGTTAACCGGTGTGTTGGGGGAAAAGGGACAGCTGCAATGAGAAAATCATAATGTCAATTAACAAGTGTATACAACTATGTACAAAAACCCCTAATTCGTAGAACACTGAAACACACATGAAACAATATACACAATACTAACATAACTGAGCACAACTCAAAAATGATTTCACTTGGAGCGAATAAAGACATAAATGAAGTTTAAACGATGCCTTGGAACTGCAAGTACCTTATTAGCGCTAGTTGCAGTCTGTGGATAAGATGTAACAAAGTTATTATTAATATTATTTATGGATAATAAAATATCCAGTGGCTGTCAAATTAAATTCTGCTGTGACAATATTCAGATTTTTTTTTTTTATTTTAACAACCTCTGGCTACAAACTATAATATCATTTGAATGCTCACTGTCTACAGCTAAAATATTGTTCTAGCCTTCAGTATTGACAACATGAAAGAACAGGTTGGACTAGCTGGACCATGAGCTGGTTTTGGCTGCCATCAACATTTCTTCATGTAATCCAAAATAGTTTCTACAGCTACTACTGTTAGTTACAGGTGTATGCTTCCTTTTTTCTAATTGGAGAATTCATACATTTTTCCTCATCATAATTGTATTTCTTCTAAGAACTCTATTACAATCAAGATAATTGAGGTGTGAATCACCTTTTACAATTAAATAGCTTGAAGATGTCCATTTTATCCCTGGCAGCCACACACTTATCCAAACCCCTTTCAATCCGACCTCTGACAGTTCAGTTGGTCGGACATTAGAGAAGTGGGTACTCTCACATTACGGCTCGTTACATCTAATCCTGTAGACAGGAGACACAACAGCCAATCACCTGACATATCTACTATTGTGTACACTCCTTTGACAGTTTTGATGAATTCTTCTCCCGATTCTGACATCACGCAGCACCGCCTATGAGAGTGGTCTGGTGAAGATTGGAAGAGTGTGTACGGTGAGGTGATCGTTTGAACAGATTGTTACAGCAGATGCAGCTCAGGGGTCTGCTGTAAAATTGGACAAGTGTGGTTCATGAACTGGGTGTCTGGGTCATGGTCTGGGTGTCTGTGACTATGGTCTTCTGTAGGATTGTATAAACAGTCTGGCCTGGAGTTGGATCATAAGAGGATTGGACAAGTGTGGGCCCAGCTTTAGACTCAGGTGTAGGAGGTATTGCCATGAGAGAAAGACAAAGAACAGCTAATCTGGAATACCCCAACCCGTCCCGTGTTCACATGGTTGAAAGTATTTGTTAACTACATATTCATTGTTATATTGATTACAGTTTGATACAATCTGGTAAAACGCAATAGAGTATGTATAACCATGAACTGCTGCTACATAATATAACAGCTTCCCAAGGACAGTGGCTTTTTAGTATTAGTCTTGTTATGTGTGTATTATTTTAACTCTAAGCTCACTGAATAACTTAACGTGTTGATAAAATTGGTCCACCAGACTCAAAATTTTGAAGAAAGTGCCAGTGGGGATCAATAGCTATTGCCTGCAACTATGTCAGCACATGGGGATCACTATCATAACTCGCATGGATTCCTGGCACACAGAGCCTACCTTACGATCGGTCTCCAATTAAAATGGCTATGGATCGGAAGTCCGAATACTGGATTTTAGCATACCCTTCCAGTAAATTAAAATACAAAACTGGAACACTGGACTGTGCAGATTGCAAATCATTGGTGGCACAATCTGCAAAAGCTGATGTTTCCCAATGAAAGTGCTTTGAAATAAATCCATTCTGCATAAACCCGACTAGTTAAAAATTTTATTTGATTGGACATATTGGAATTTATGAATACTATTAATCTCGTAAAAAAAAACCCCAAAACAAAAAAAAACACCAATATGTAATGAAAGAAAAAAAAAAAAGATCCCATAGTCTTCAGGGTGTATTACACCTCACCTACCTGTAAGCATGATTACACTGTTAAAAACGTCTGTATGTTCACCAATATACTTTAGTGGTGGCTGGTATATAGTTCAGGCAAAACAAAGGAATTCATATGACCATAATAAAAAGCTACTAGGTATGCCATCCAAACATGGCTTCTATATATACTTTGGGCCCGATTCAATTAGCTAAAAATCGTTCGCCGGCGTATTTTTAACACAATTTTTAAAAAAAATTACGGCCGATATTTTTTTTTACTTTTCAATTATTTTGCATAAAAAAATATGCCGTTTTTTTAACGATATCGTTAATTCAAAATCCGCCCCTATGAGTGGTGTGGATTTTTAACGCTGCCCTATCTTGTGCCCCAACAGGGCATGCTGATGCTTGTAGAACTACAAGCATCAGCATGCCCATGGATGCCAGGGCATGCGGTAGCATG
>WWET01002144.1:73738-85334 GCA_011038615.1 Limnodynastes dumerilii
CACCTCCTGTTAGCAGGAAGTAACCAGCGCTAATGACAGGTTATTAGCCAGTCTGAAATATTGTGAGAACGTTATTTCAGACACTGGCCAATAACCTGTAATTAGCGCCGGGTACTTCCTGCAAGCAGGAGGTGATTTGCGACGTTCAGAGAAGGGTTTTTTTTTTCTCCGTTAAATTTTTTCCCGCTGGCTGCGGTTTTAGCGCAGTGGAAAAAAAATAATTGAATATGCGAATTTTACCGTTCAATTGCCGGCGAAGGCGTCGTATTTTTTCCAACGCAATCTTTTTTTAAAATATCGCCGGCAATTGAATCAGGCCCTATATCTTTTACCACTTGCTATTTTCTAAAAATAAACACTACTGACAAGATATAGAAATGACTATTAGTTTTTAACAAACTTGCCATTCAGACTTTCAACAGAATATAATTGCAGATGCAAATTAAGTAATGAGTGCATGTACACAAACTGCAAGCAGAACCTGAATAACACTAATTAAACACAACATCAAGCTGTCTGTATACAAAATGACAAGTTATCTGGGAATACTTGCAGTTTTTTGTGTTTAGGAACAGGCACAGAATAAATGACATGTGCTGATTAGTTAATGTTGATATCACATGAAAAGATGTTATCTGGGATAACTAATACGACACAACAAAACCACAGATTAAAATTGGTCATACGCTGCTTAATAACAGCCAATTTCAGCCATGCAGTGTCTGTATAGGAACATTGTCGTGCAATGCCGATAAAACACTGCTGATCAAGTATAGCAAGACAGCTTGAGACAGCCAACCATCCAATTGTTGCATTGTGTGACACATCACTCCAATGTATGTCCAGTTTGTGTGTGCAAATACTTCATTTTGCAATGTTAAAACTAGATTTCACCTGCTCATATCTTAGAAATAGTGACATAGTTCCATTAACCAGGCAAAATACTGATTATCAGCAAAAGCTAAATATATAAAGATTCAATTTCACTGTTAATTCGATTGAAGCAGCAATAAAAATATTATGGGTAAAACATAGAGGAGTTGGGTTTTTCATATTTATCTTTTTGGTGTGGCTATTTCATTAAAAACATGAAAAAATGAAGAGGAGCTAGTTGTAACTAACATGCTGAACTAGCAGTCAGATGTTCCATATGATGATTTTCTGACAACCTCTGCCTACTGGGACAGTAACAATGCATTCTGACAGTTACTAAGTGATGCCAGCAGAATTGATTTCAAACCGCGCACTCTCTATACAGTCTGCATATTATCTTCAATGTTTTCTAGATTTTTCCCCCTACAGTCTAGTTACTTAGTGGTAGGCAAACTGGCACCCAAAAAAATGACCAGTGTGTTATTATTTGGTCTGCAAACTTCACTGGGGGCATTGATTTTAAGAATTCTGTCAGAAATGTATGAAATGGTGACATTAATACACAGAGGTAGCTCACTTTTCACTTACTTTCACCAAGTATACAAAATTGCACAAAAGGTTATAATTAAATAAACCTGTTACCTAGGAGACCTCAAGCTAATATAGACTGGGATTTAAATATATATTGGAATGAATAAATACTTTTGACAAATTTAGTGAAAAAAAAAATATAACCTTCACTCTGGATTGTGAATGATAACATATTATGATGATGGAACAGAAATGCTATAACTATTTACTAATAATAAGACAAAAATGATAGCTTCCCTTAGCTTCTATAAAGAGGATAAAACCGCCTACCCCACATGTCTGTGTTTTATGTAAATATTTTGTCTCACAACCTTCTCCCAAAGTCAATTTTAATTCAAAAAGATCTGGTTTTATACAGAGGTAGGAGCTGCGCCTGACAATCATATAATGTAAGACTACAGACAAGTGCTCTCTCAATTCAGGTTTATTAATAGTTGATCAATTTCTTTAAACTTAAAATTAAGGATATATACAAAGATCCAAATAGCCTATCTAGTCTAGGCCAACTATCTAGTGTCTATGAACAGTTTTGTGTTAATAGTAGAGAGAACAAAGAAACTAATTGCTTGGAAAGGGAGTATAAGCATATAGAAATGAACATGTGCTTTGGTGTATTTAGTATACTTCATTAAGTATATTATATAAGTATTTATTAATGTATACCTTAGGATTAATGTATACCTTAGGAGAAATGTTTCTTCGAACAAATTCTAACAGAGGTGCTGGGTTACATTGACCCTCTTAATGCATATAGATTCAGGCTCTGGAGTGGCCACCATTTTAACATTTGCAGGAATTGGAAAACTTAAGGTAGGTCCAGTGGGGTACATACACATTGATGTGTTTATATTATGGCCATGCAACTGTTGATCTTTACAAATCTGTTGCTCAGGGATCCACATTAAAATCAGAGGTCAGCGTTCAGTCACTTATTTGGAAAAGTAAAACATTCCATATCTTTAATCTGTTAATTTCTATTATTGGTTTTATAGGTTGTCTGGAGAATAGCAGACAGAATATGGGGCTACTGCTCGGTTAATGATAGACAGTCATGGCTCTCTCTTTTGTTTACTGGCACTTACAGCACAATCTATTGTGCAATGTGTACGGTACGCTGTGGGTTGAGGGACTATTTGAAAAATCCCTTTGGTATCATGGCAGTGATATGGGCATTTCCAAGGAAAGGGCAATGAAGTACAGTTTGTTCCAGACTTTGGTGTGGCATAACAGCAAAAAACAACCGCTGCATGTGCGCCAAACATTTCAATAATTTGTGTTGCCTTGAACTAATAATAGAGCATGATCACCAGTCATGCACAGAGTTGGTCATACGTAAAGCCCTTTAGAAAGCCCTTTAGTTGCTATGGGGTGGGGCACAGTTTGATGCCAGTCTACCGTATGTTACAATAAAAATTGTAAAACGGTCATAAAAACTCTCTTAAACAAAAGGTGTTTAAAAAAACAAAAAGCCAAGGAGCATTTTCTTTCAAGGAATACACAATGTCAACAGTTCCTTCAATAATCAATTCATCGAATACATTTCAATGAACTCATACACATACACACACAATCCTAATTTTACATTACAAGCCAGATAGATTATCTTGTATAAGCACACTGCTGTACAACAATTTAGCTGTGCATTGTAAATATACAGTGTACCTAAGGTTAGGTCTCCCTGTCTAGGCAGACAAGGAAAACTTTGTAGTTCTAATGTTAACATTTCCCTTTTCTGTACGGATACGGTTTACATGGTAAACATGCCAAAATAGTTTCATAAACACGTTTTTCTTATATTGTTGAGAGATTGTCAAATATACAGTTTAATAAACAGATACATGAAATACTAAATAGTATTACCATTATTCTTCCCTAACAATACTAGTGATGGGTTAATGCACAATCCTGTCATGTTAAGCAATGTAGCAGACCTCACAGCATGCTGATCACCTAAAGCTGGCTATACACTATACAGATTAGCTGGGTGATACTGCTAACTGTATGAGAAATTGCTGAATGAGTAATTCAAGCAGGCTTTGTATAGCAAACCAGTGCAGTTTTCAGTTATTTTGTCCGTGTCCTGGCAAAAGCCTTTTTGTACATATACTGCACAATAAGAATTTGAGTAATACATGGCTGGCTTTAGGCAAGTTTGAGTTGATAGTGACATTTTAGATGCCATATAAGAACCCCTCTATCCTTCAAAAGGGTAGCATATCATATTGCTTCAATATACAAGAAAGAAGCTTCTATTAATGCTAGTATGGTTCTTAATCCAATAAGTTACACAACAAATCTAAGTGGCAAATTAAAATAAATAGTTTTGTTTAGCTATGAAATGCTACATTCACACTGTCTGACAATCTAACGTTTGCATTAGTTTAATGCACTGAGCCCAATGAACAGTCTCTGCACACAATATTTGTCATATAAAGGAAGAGCACAATAAAATAAGGCAGAAGAAGCTACTAATACCCTGTACCAATAGAACGCATCTCACATACAGCAAATCTAATGCCATGTATAGGTAAGATACAATACATGACCTGCACAGGCGGCACAATCATCATAACAGACAGTTAAAAGGGCTATTTTAGTTAGATTTATTGGCGCATATGAAGGACAAAAGTTAGAGCAAATCACAAATTACTGAAATAGGTTAGATTTATGCAGTACTTGAATTTCCAATCTGACTTAAAATAGGCAATGCCAGCCAAATCATACCGACTCACAAACAGTAGAAATAGTTGTCAGAATCAACAGAGCACACAGGTGGTAAATGTTAGTGAGTAATACAATATAAGGATCACTGCTAAATCATTTTAGCCACATGTCCCACTTTCCAAATAAGAACTAACTTCACTAAGAAAGCACTGCTGAGTTTAACATTAACCACTGATATGTACGAAGGATCCACAGCTGTTTGTAGGCACCACAGAAAAAAGAAATGCTATTTAAAGTAGCTACAATTTAAAAATAGCATTACCATTTGTAGCACGTCCAACTTGGGTGGGATAATAAAAAAAAAAAAATTTTATTTTTTTATTTTTACTTTTTACAAACTATGTAGAAAATCTTTTCAAGTATCTTCTACTACAAGGTTGCTGTTAATAATCCATATAGTTAGCTATGGACTTTCATAAACATATGCCGATAAAAAACACCCAAGCACGTACACACAAAACGACTTATTTGAAGGTACACTATGAGTCAAACAAAAAAAAGTGCTGTAGAAATTAGTCATTCATTTTTAAACATGTCAATTCGCCATATAGCAAACACACATGTAGTGAAGCAGACCACACTACACAAGAGTTTAAATGTAACTCTTACCGTTTACTTTTCAGCTACACATTTTATGGGGTACCTATATATTGGAATAATACTGGTGCTTTAAAATAACTATAGTTACATCCCATAAACAGATTATAGATCAAGATTACCCGTATAATTTAACTTTAATATCTCAACAGTGACACTGTGTAAACCATCATAAATATTTCATACTTTCAATGGGACAAATAATGAGATCAAGTGACAGTTTACAACTGGACATTCTTCAGAGGCTGCATTTGTGCATCCCTCTAACCATTCCAAAAGACACTTTTAATTTTGGGCTAGACACACACTTTGTGATGTGTTTGTAGTAGCCGCACAATGCACTATAGTAAAGGATACCTCCTCATCACCTTGCACTGACCCTAATAGAAGCAAAGTATTTTGGATTGTTTTGTCAGTGATCCAACAAACTGTACAGTGAAGGGGCTGATCAGCCGATAATGATCAGAGCTGGTTATAATGCCAGCTATACTATGCATTATCCCAGGATACTGAAATATTCCAATTGCATAGCGTATACATACTACACAATAACTCCTCACTGCCCTGTGCTTATCAATAACATACAATTCAGAAAAATACAGTTTTTGGGTGAGTGTCTAATCAACCCAATTACCATATAGTATGCAACCAACTTTACTTCAATACATTAACTACAAGAATACCAGATTTATCTAATGCTATAGCAGTATCCATTTTAAATAAACAAATAAATCTAAAATGAATACAGAAAAGAGCAACAGTTGAAGCTCTGATGGGCAGCTATTGCCAATTACTGCCATATCACGAGCAGGTAATGCTAATAAAACTATAGCGTTTTACAAAAAGATTAAAATGATCAATTCCATTTAAGTAAACCAATTAGAGATATACTTTTCTTACAAACACTCAAGAACTATTGTCTGTAGCATCATATTACTCTACAGGATTGCAAAGCACAAGGAGCTAAGCAAGAATTCCAATTCTTCAGGCCTGTCTGCACCCACACATTGACAGCTCCTAAATCAATGCAGTGATGTAGCCACATGAGAGAGAGGGAGCTGTAATCCCCGCAATCTGTCAATATCCAATTTCTCCTGTGGCTTTACCAATAACATACAGGAATCCCTCCTGCATGGGAATTACTCAGACTGCACAGGGATAGAAGAACCCTAATATTCTTCATAGATCTCCCATTCTAAACCATTCATTAGAGCAGCTCCACCAGTAGCGTGGCTGAAAGCACTAATGTGAAATAAACAGACAGACACATGACAGATACATAAATATGAATAGATCCAGATAGTGCTAGGCGGGACACTGATTGCCATGACTAGTATATACATGTATGGCTTAACACTACAGTGCCCGGGAGGTCAGCTTCCTCTGACAGGCCAGCTTCACATATTGGCTGAGGGGCTTCCAGGAAGCTTGGCGAGGGTGCAGGCCGACAGATCCGTCTCCCCAGTTCGGTTGCAGCTATCAGTTGCGGGGCCGCCATCTTTATTATCGCTGGAGAGAAGCTGAGGAGGAGGGAGACACCGAGACCTGTCATACGGACAACCCCGGGAGGGGTCCGGGCTTCCCCTGGGAGGGTGGACAAGGGTGAAGAGGACAGACGGGGGTGCCAGACCGACACAAACAGACTCACATTTAACCGCCCGCTCGGTGGTGGAGTGTTTACCGTCCTTGGTGGACATGGTTCGGGCTGGGACAGCTGCCTGGCCGCTCCCTGCTCTCGGTGACTCCGCTGCGGCCTCCTCCTCCTGGCGGCTCTGGACTGTCAGGAAGGGAGGGGAAGGGGAGGGCAGAAGCGGGGCACAGCTAGAGGCTGACGGTAGCGGCTGCTGGCAACATGGCGGCGGCAGCGCAGACTCTGCGGCTCACACGGCGCGGGAAGGGGGATGTCCCGACCCAGCATGCATCACGCTGACTCCCTCTACACACTGGGGGCGGTGGCGGCGGCCGGGGCTTCTCTCTCTCTCACTCCCCCGGGAGGAGTAGGTGACAGGGAGGGCTGCTCTAGTTACACGCTCACACACATCCCTGAAACCAGTATACTAGCCTGTGACTCCTAAACACTACATGTGCCAGGACAACAGCTACTTCATGCAGGATGATAGGCACACAGCGACAAGCAGATGTGAATGCAGACAGGGCTGTGGAAATTAGTACTATGAAGTAAGGGCCAGATCGAGATCTAAATTCTATTTAGGTACGATCGTGTATCGTATTTACGCTATCGTAAGTACAATGCATTCCCCTCGGTCGTATGTAATTTACATTTGCCAAACCATAGGCTTATCTATAAGGGTTGCAGGGTGTACAGGGCACCTCAGAACAGGGGGCCCTGTGGCATGCATCCTGCACCCTGGGTTGGCATGGGAAGGGGTGCCATTCAGCATCTATTTTTCCCCTCTAATATCTTCCTGAGGGAAGAAATAGATGTTGTACAAATATGCGTAACGAACATTTCTGTGTTTTATTTTACAGATAGAACAGTATAGTTTGTTACTGGTTTATGGCAGTGTGCTGGGGCAATTTTTCCCTTTGTTTCTGTGGCTAGCAGGTTAACCCCCTGCCTTTCATGCACCTGTTTGACATTTGCTTAATAAATTGATAGAGCAGCTTCCATTCTGATTTTATTCGGGAAGAAATAGATGCCAAATTAGTCCCCCTTCCCCTGCAGTGAGACTGTCCCGATTCGCAAGGCGGAAAAGGGGCGTGGTTTACAGCGCCGTTAAGTCCCGCTTACTTTTTCGGCCCGCCAATCTGGACAGTCCTGTCTCAGGTAAGGGCGGTGGGGGGCCCATGTGCAAATCCTGCACACGGGCCCCCTCACTTCTTAAAACGCCCCTGTGCCAAACCCTACCTTAACTTTTCCAAGCATAAGTACGCTCGTACGTAATTGATTGTTGTACGTAACAGCCCATACTGTGCAATTTAAATGCCTCCCTCCACCTACAAAGTGTATTTTCGGGTGTCGTATGGATGACCCGTCCCTTTCGTATTTATGCTGAAGGTACGTATGATCAGAGTTATATTGCGTAACATCTGGTTCACGCATGCGCAGTACATAAAAAAGGCGATTTTACGACAGCGGCTAGCGTAAATACGCTTTAGTACTGAGGTTTGGATCTGGCCCTAAATGTATATGGAGCAATAATAAGGGAAGACGGCAACTTCACTCCCCAAATAAATCATAATTTCCAAAATGTGAGAGTAATGTTACATTCCTATTAAGAGATTTCTACATATCTAATAATTTAATGTGTAGTATCTTTAGAATTCACCATATGTTATTGAAGAGATAGGGATAAAAAGGGTAATTTATAGCAGCACCAAATGTAGAGGGAACTATAAAAAAAAATACTGACACTGTATAATGTCATAAAGCCAGATACAGACGTCTGATTTTGATGCATTTTGGATCACCACACAAAAGATACAGAAAGATCCACAAGCACGATCCAGATTATTCCAACATCCCTGTATTCCAAATGTAATTAATCACAGGCCATAAGTTTTTAAATTTAGTGTTAAAATATGCTGAGACCTGTGTTGACAGGCATTAAGGGGGGGGGGGATCTGGATTAGGGGTAGATCCAGACCTAAGTTGTTTTTACGTTAGTTGAGTAGTGTATTTACGCTATTGTAAGTACTATGCACTCCTCTCACACGTACGTAATTAACTCGATTTACGTTTGCCAAACCCTACCTTAACTTTTCCAAGCGTAAGTACGGACGTACTTAATGGATTGATAGACGTAACAGCCTAACCCGGTCCATTCTGTCCAATTTAAATGCCTCCCTTCGCCTACAAAGCGTATTTCCCGCCCCTTCGTTCGTATTTGCGCTGAAGTCAGGTACGATCGAAGTTATGTTGCGTATCATCTGCCGCACGCATGCGCAGTACATACAAATTTCCGATTTTACGACAGCAGCTAGCGTACGTAGCTCAGGGTCAGGCCCATAGTCTGTAGCTCCCTCTTTTCCCCCACTTTATTTTCTTTTAATTATTTTAGTTATAGTCCCTGATTCCAAGTCTTCTTAAATCTGTGGTGTGTTAGGAGATAAAGTCAGCACTAAGCCACACTGACCAAATGCAGAGCGTACTGGCAATACTGTACAAATCAGGGTTAAGTTTCACATACTTAAATTACAGTTAAGTGCATTGTGAGAGCTCTATGCATGTGTATAAATAAATACAGAGTATGAATGGTGCTCAAAATCTACTATGCTTCCAAAGTGGTCTGGACATTTAGTGGTCACTAGAGACCACTCCTTGGATCAGTAGAAATAAATGACGTTCAGTTTGAGGCCATAATTATATGCAAAAAAAATAGCTTGTTTTAAAAAGACCATTTGGTATTCAATGTTTGTGTGTGTGACTTTAGAGGCTTAGTAACTGATGCAGACAGGGCGGTTGCTAGGGTTTTCGGTGCTCCCCTGCTAACTATAAGTTTGCGCCCTTCGGTTTTTCAATTCAACACCAGTGACTGTCATACATTGGAGCATGTGAGAATAATAAATATATAATAGTGCAATTAAAAAAACATGAAACATACTAGTGCTATAAAATACAGCTTCCTATTCATCACTATACAATAACCACCGCATCCAACAATACAGCCTTCCATACAATATAAACTACATACTAATCACTGATCAACCTGATAAAACCCCAAAACAATATTTTCATTACAGGCTCCATAGTTACACAGTAAACTAGAAATAGTTTGCTTTCAAAGGGGGTGAGTTCAAACTACTGGGGCGTGGCTGGGCCTGCTTGGGGTCATGGCTGTGCCTCGCAGATAAAAAGCCTTAGACCACCCCCTATATTTTCTATACCTCACCCACACAGGGCACCCTACATTCTATCTACCTCCTATATCTAGGATACAGCCGATACCTCCTGCAGAGCTAAGGTAAGTATTGGTGGGTCTCATCTGTCTCTGGGCCCAGGACAATAGTTCCTGCTGTCTCCCCCTGATGGTGGCTCTGGCCAGCAGCACCACAGAGACAGGAAACGACTCCTACCCCTGAGGAGGAGAGCTGGTGACATGCGGCCTGATCCAGACCTATGAGCACAGCGTATCGGCGTTCACTTAACCCGACACTCCCCCTGTGCGGGCGTATGGCCCCTTCCATACGCCGGCTGAAGGCTACCCTAACTCCAGTCGGCGTAAGGAAGGGGCCATACGCTCGCACAGAAGCGTATGGCCGCCTAGCCCGCCCCCCTACACTAACCTGAACGTAGGGACGCTGGGGGACGTCCCCTCCAGTGCCCCTATGGCGCTGCTACGGACGCCCAATCCACGATCCTAGCGACGGCGGGCGTAGGTCTGGATCAGGCCCCATGACCCTAAGCCTTCCCTCCCCGCAGCCTAACCTAAGTACGACATGCTTACCCATTCATTATTAAAACTTTCGAAATAGTAACATTTTCGCTATACAGGCAGCTGAAAATGAACTGCTTTTCAAAAATGCAACTTTCTAACCGGAGCTTGCGTCCCTCCCGACCCTTCTGCCGGTTCTTAGCTGAGAGACGCTGGTATGTCGGCTGACTGAGGATTTTTGACAGTTGTTACAAGTTAGAATTGTGCATCCAACGCGTTTTTCATCCTGAGGCCAATATTAGACCACTGCGGACCTCATCAGGGATAATAAGCAAAGTCAAGTTATATACTGCATATTTATACTTTATAATAGGACATATAAAAGATAATCGACATGTTTTTGGGGGCCCCCATCCTTTCTTAATAGTGTCTGCAGCAGTGGCTTGCAAAGGCCCCCAGAATCTTAGGGCCCTTCACAGCTGTCCCCCTTGTCTCCCCCTGGGCTGCCTCCTCACCCTTATTTATTTTATTCATTTGATTTTCGTGCATTACAGCAGCCTACGTCCTGTTATTTTCTGGTCTGTTTGTTTCTTTGCTTTACAGAAATGAATAGATTGCACTTTAATCTTATTGTAGACGCTGCAGATTGATCCCTCATTGCAACATGCACCGTAATTACTGCTAACTACAGGTAGAGTTCTACAAATGAATTGAGGTTGTCTGTTACACCAGGAGATTAGGAGAACAGGAGCTGACTTATGTCTGTGCATTACCGGCCGTCTAAGCGGCCAATTAGTATCTTTCCACTCCCACTCATTATGTCTCCCCAATCAATCAATACTTGTATCGTAAACTACAAGTGACCCACGTGGGCGTGAATGACAAATAATTGGGGATTCTGTGTCTCTAATAACCAAGATGTCAATAGTAACAAACTCTGCATGAAGTAAATTAACAAAGACATTATTAACAGAGGTTTAGGGCTAAAATGAAAGGGGGACAGGGTATGTAAACGAAATGAATACTCTATAAAGTACATAGTTATCCCACCAAAAATGTTGATATAAATAGCTGTAAATAATATTGGGATAATACTATTATAAGTATAAACCTTAAATGTATTTTCCGTGAGTAGTCTTATTCCTGAAGTATTACTAATAAAATGAATAACTACCCTTTCCGTGCATTTCTTTTAAACTTATCACCCTCCAGTTTATAAACATGAAGGTCACAAGCTCGCCCCATAGCAAGGAGGCGGTACCCGAGTCTGGATGAATGGGACTGGATGGAGCCAGGCGGTATTGGGGATAGGATCCAGTAAACCCACTGTGTAATTTATGTATTCCATGTATGAGTGGTGTGTAGCTCCATGGAGCTATACATACTGTACATACACTCATACATGGAGCTATACATACTGTACATACACTCATACATGGAGCTATACATACACTCATACATGGAGCTATACATAC
>WWET01002144.1:92395-107869 GCA_011038615.1 Limnodynastes dumerilii
ACTCTTTCTATGCCTGTATCTGTCCTACCCAACTACTCTTCTCTTTCTCTTATCTGTCCTACCCAACTACTCTTTCTATGCCTGTATCTGTCATATCCAACAACTCTTTCTATGCCTGTATCTGTCCTACCCAACTACTCTTTCTTTGCCTGTATCTGTCCTATCCAACTACTCTTTCTATGCCTGTATCTGTCATATCCAACCACTCTTTCTCTCCTATCCACATTTTCCATATATTCTTTTTAATAATCTTTAATCTTCTCTCACCAGCGATACATACACAGTGCCTGGACCACAGCAGTTCAGGCATTGTGTATGTTCCCGAGGCTACATTTGTAATAAAAATAACAGTAATTCTGGACTACACAATGTCTGGGATGACTGTTTTTTGTATTACAGGTACAGCTGGGTGTCGGGCGCTCAGTTATAAAAAGCCAGGCAGAGCACCCGGCTAAAACTCTATAGTGAGAACACTGAGATATAGTGTCCTTTCTGTTCATTATATTGAACATATTGCAAGTGAGATGCTACTTATCACTACAATGTATCTTGTCTATCTAAGACTATTCTTATATCTTGCATATATATAAGTTGCTAAACTGATGGCTAGTATGTAAAGGAAGCCTCTAATCTGGTGGATAGTAGTAAAAGAAAAACTTTTATCTGGTTGTTAATACTTCAAGCAGACATTTCATAGTACTCTTAATATTAAAGGAAATATTTAATGGGATATATTTGATGAAGCTTCTAAAGAGAAAAGCTGATGATGCTGGTGATAGCAACCAATCAGATTCTAGCTTCTACTTTGCAGAGAAACATAAAAGACTATTGGCAACATCTCTACTTTTATTCTTTAGAAACTGCATTATATATACCTCTAATTGTTAGAAATCAGTAACTATTTAATGACTTCATTTTAAAAATGGAGAAAGAATAAAAATTTGTAGAAAACCGATGATCCTTTGTAATATTTATTACAGCCAGGAAGTGATTCTCAGGTGCAGGGCTTTGAGCTCTGTCCCATTTGCTCATCTCTGTTTATGTGTCCTGGGGATCGCTATTACATAATAGCAATACCAATAGACCAGTGCTTGACAAATCCTGGGTGCTAGATCGCCATAAATGTTTAGACCTGGCGCCTAGCATTACATAGAGTAGTTTCAGTGAGCAGGAGGAGTAGGGAAGAAGTGACTGTGGTGGACACTCTGTGGCCACTTCTCCTTTACATCCGCACCCCCTCGTCCACTGAAGCTGCTTGCAGAGATACTACTACTGAATGTAATGCTTTGGCAGCATCAGGTGATACTACCATAACTGCCTCTGTGGGAATTTGAAGACATGAAAAAGACACCTTAGATTTAAATGGACATTCCAAATATCAAGCCTGTTTGATCCCTATCAACAATCTTCTGACTAATCGAGTTTAGAAAATCATTTAGCCAAAAATTTTCAGTGGTTAACAAGGAGATAGAATGATAGGAGTCTAATAGTAATGGATCTTTTCACAATTATAAGATGATCACTATAATGGCCTTACACATTGAGTTGGAAAGTGAACCCTCCCCCCCCTCCTTCAAAAGTTGAAGAAAGGTATCAATAAGTTTGGATGCGTAAAAAGTGCTAAATTGTTTGTAGTTTCCAGATGAATCACCTCTACTCCCAGTTATTAGGAAATTATGTTATTGTTAGTTATCTCTTCTCCAGTGAGTTATGTACGGACATTTTCATGATATGTTCCTAGGGGCCGCTGTGGAACTCACTGTTATGTTATAGACATCTCAGGACCTGCCCCTAGGGGTTGGTGTGGGACTCACCTCTTTCATTAATCATCAGCACCTGATCAGCCTGGTTAAATAGGACTGCCCCGGCTGATTAAGGCTGCTGGTGATTGTATACTGATGCTGTTTTCTTTCAGTTCCCTTGCCTGCTGTATGGTTTTCTGTAACCTGCTGATTCCTTCATGCCTCTGTTTGAACCAGCTCCTCCTTCACCATGTTGTTTTCCCTTCTAGTCTGCTCCAGTATGTATCATTGTATTCCAGTTTCCCATGTATTTGGTTTACCGCAGTTTACAGCTTTGTGCTCAGTGTTTGTTGTGACTCCTACCATTGTATTATTGCATTTGTACTGTGTTCTTCTGATTTCTGCAACCATTTGCATTCTTGGGGCCAGATTTACTAGGCTGTGGAAAAGGAAATGTGGAGATGTTACCCATAGCACCCAATCAGATTCTAGCTCTCACTTTCCTATTACAAGAAAATTCTGATTGTTTGCTATAGGCAATATTTCCATTAAAAAAAAACCTGTCAGTATAGGCACTGTAATGAAAAATAAAGCTGCTTGTGGTGCCCTCACATATGTTCATGATCCACTCTACTGCAATAAGGTATAAATATACTGTCAGCAGTATATCCAAATTTACTAATTCTAAACATAATCAAAGTAGCATATATTGAGGTCACAAGGCAGTAACAAACCATTGTACCATGAAGTCATTTATAGTAATTATTCAAAGCATAAATTCACATAGATGGGTAATCATTTGGTAATGTCAATAGGACATTAAAAAAAAAATAGGATTATGTTAATAATGGTAAGGCTGTATCATCAAGGCTGTAGATCGTGTCCATACATATAGGGACAATTATGTGCCAGTGGCAATGTTGACAATAAAATAAGCATTCAAAATATGGCTGATAGATAATCACTTGACCATATTAATATAATGCAATTTTAATCAAACATGACTCAAGACTACATTGATGAAAAACCCATAGTCCAGAAGTGAGTGACAAATGTTCAAGAATATCAGAATTAAAACTTAACTTTTAATAAATGTTTAAATCTAAAAGCATACAGATTTCATAAAAAATGGAAAGTGAAATATAAATTGGTGCCGTGTCGCCTCACGGCGGTGCTTCTCCCCTTATGGGGTTTAAATGACACGACACGACACTACACTAAGGTGCCCAATACAACTAAAAAAGTCACAAAAATATCACAAAAAGATAAAAACCCAGTGGCAATCAGACAATAACTAAGATAGCGGTGGTTGGGTAGACAGAGCAGGGAGGACACGGTGCACCACATCTCCATCTTTCCTATTCCGCAGCTTAGTAAATCTATCTCTTGGTGTTGTGACCTCTGTTACCTCTGTTTAGTGGATCCGTGGATCTTGTTGTGTTCCCTGTTTGTGTATGCTGTTGAATTTCTTTGTACACCTGGCCTACTATCGCTTATTACCTGTGTTACGTATGTTTGTGTTATAATAACACTCCTGTTATTCTGTGAATTGTTGTGTGTTGTTGTTATAGTTCTCCTTTAATTAATACACACCTGGGGCTGCCTTCCAGGGGTTGTGACCTGCTGGGTGCCTGTCGCACAAGTCTATCCCCACCATCAGGGGCCCCAGTGAAGACCAGGTCCCAGTTAGACTCGGCACCCTGGGAACAGCCACATAACACAGTGTAAATGGGGTCTCCAGCTTGGTAACTGAGCCTTGGCGTAATCAAGGAATCAAGGTAGGTGGACAGCTGGAAGGTCACGTAAGTTTGATGAGTACAGTGATCACGTTAATGCTTGTCTGGGCATCTATGATACCTCAGAAATCTCAGACATGTTTCAATATTTGTCCCATGCAGTGATGACTCATATTTGATTCATGTCAATAATGACTATGAGTCATCACCTTCTGCAGAAAGAGATAGAGACCTGAAAGTCTCCAGCTCTGATACAGTGATGACTCATTCACACTGTGAGAGCACCTTCCTCTCACAGCGTGTCATGGGACCTCCCCTTGCAGCTGACTGCAGAGACCTTCTTGTACTACTGACAGCCAGGATCTTAAGGTAAGATTTGTGTGCGTGTGGGGAGAGGGATGGGGTTAATTACTATTAGCTTTTAAAAGTTGTTAATTAAGGTGGAGGAGCAGGGGGGTTAGGAATAGCAAGGAGACTTATCTATACACATACACGCATACAGATCATACACATATATACATAATTCACACTTATTAGAGGTGCCTGTATATATGTGTACTGAGTAACTTGCAGTTATTTATTATCATTGGAGTGCCTTCTTATAAATGTGTTACCTACTCATTTGGATTATGCAATTTAACCATCACACACACACACACACACACACTAACTCTCTCTCTCTCTCTCTCTCTCTCTCTTTCTCTCCGTTCTATCCCCCTCTCCCACTCCCACTCCCTCCCCATAGTACAAATAAACTTTTTATTTCTGATGTTTTCAGAGAGTGCCTATCAGGTTATACAATAACACATAGTAAATCAAGTGGACAATATATAACAGTGTAAACTAACCCAAATAATCTTACCCCACCAATGTAAGCATAGAGACAGCCACACGTGAACAGCAACATGTCCTGCCGGTAACTGAGGCAGAGCCCAGCATCTGCCTAAGAGCTGTCAGTCACTGTCTGAATCATAGTCAGCCAGAAAAGTAGATCATGGTGGCAGACACGGCAACAGAAATCTTGGGGCCCGGTACACTCATGTATTTGGGGCCCCCAACACTCCTCAGTAGTGTATTGCATGGGTCCCTCTGAACCTTGGGGTCCGACACAGCTGTCCCCCCGTCGCCGGGCCTGCACAGTGGTGTTACTAGCTCACCTAACAATTAAAATCCTAGAAACCAAATATAAACATACACCCTGTTCAAAAAATGCACCCTAAAGGAGGGGATTCCTACCCGACCCTGGGCCGCATTGAAACACATAAGAATCGGTACAACAGAACCCGCGGTGTCTGGCAACTAATCTCCAATGTCAACCTAGAAATGTCAACCTAGAAATACACATATAAAAATAGTGATGAGTCAATACAGCAAATGCACAAACGTCGAGAATTCATATCGGGGACATAGGGCTGGATCCAGACCTTGTTTAGTGCATGAACTTAGTTATTCAAGGGCTAAACCATGTTGATTGCAGGGGAGTCATATTTCATCTGTTACACAGTATTAGAGTTGAGAGGTGATGTTTCCTATCCCAAGTCTAAATAACAGTGTGATAGTAACGCTGGTCAGTATCTGTGTGCTGTAATCAATTCAAAGATATATCCCTGCATGCAAAGAATACAGTTCAATTAATTACCCCTGCAATCAAAGTGGTTTAGCCAAGGTGTGACTTTAAGTTCTTATTTTAAGAAGATTCTTAAGTGTGAATCAGGTCCAACATTAGGGGACTTACGTTAGGCACTTGCGTAAGTCAGCCCTAGCGTTATTAGTGTGCATGCATCTGAAAGATATTACGCATCTCCTTGTGTACGGAATGGGTGCAGGTTTAGGTAAGTAGAATAGCTTCAGGGGGCAGCTTATAGGAGTACTAGGAACTGTCTGTGTATGGACACGGATCTGTATGGAACACTTAAATATGGCTATGGACATATAACAAGAGAGGGGAGTGACGGGGGTGTGCACTCACCTCTACCATGCGTAATTTCAGAAACGTACACGCACACACGTAAATAGTGCAGGGGTTATTAATAAACTATAGCACACAATAAGGTGTATACAGTGGCATAACCATTGAGGGTGCAGAAGGGGCTGCTGCTATAGGGTTAAGTTATATACAAGAGAAGGGGATCTGAGGAAGACACCCACCCTGCACCCACAGGGGATCCAGCAGAGCTAAGCTGACAGCTTCTGGTAGGTTAGTCAATGCTCAGCACTCACAGGCTCAGGCCCTCTGCTGGCAGTGGGTTAGAGGGTGGGAGGCCACAGCCGGCAGATTCTGCTCTGGTGAAAGGAAAAATATGTAGCTTAAGCAGTGCAGCCTCACGGTGTTCCAGGTGTGATAAAGTGCACTAGGCAGCTGCACTGCTTTAAAAAAATGCTAGCCAGGAGTGCAGCTGCGGCACAGACACAGTCTGGACTATCACATTATTAACAGCAGTGCTCTAGCCAGACACTGTGTTGGAGAGAACAGCTAGTTGTCATCAGCTCCCATCAGTGTGACCGTAGGTGTGACCCCAGGAACTTGTAATAAACGTTAATTCTTATAATAAATAGTATTTTGATATTTTGTGCATATTTCGCCCTTTTTTAGTGCATATTTGCATGCATATTTTGGCATTTTGATAGTGCATATAATCCAATGTCTAGTGATGATCATCCCTCCAGGCCAGTATGGATTATGACTATGTCTTATTAATTTTGATATCATCCCTCCAGGCCAGTATGGATTATGACTATGTCTTATTAATTTTGATGATGGAATTTGTATCAAACAGACAAAACATGTCTACCAGGACACTCAAGGTATACTTAACCCCCTTTGTATATTAACTGCCACTCAAATAAGCTCTGCAACAAAATAACAGTAGTAATGTTTTTTTGCAAATAAAACCGTAAGAGTTTATTACATAATTACAGAGATTACAAAATATGTAAGCGAATGTTTCAAAACAGCCAGATTTGTGAAGTGCAAAATAGACACAGCATTTCTGTGCGGTGGACCGATAGCACACACAATGTGGATTTATGCTAACAAGCAGAGATATACTATATATATACTATTTACTATATATCCAATACGTGCAGTCCTATCCCAGTAACAGTAACAGCTCAGGAGTCAAATGCAGAACGGAACCATGGAGCCCTATTCTATCCAGAGGGACTTTCCCTAGCCAGTATTAGCGATCTCACTTCACCCTTCCAGGTTAGTATCTGGCCCTCCCTATTGTAATGTAGTAGGTGGCATCCAAGTCCATCTCGTAGCATGCAATTCACAGGAAAACTCCAAAAGGTTTCATTCAGTTCATGCGAGTCTCAGAACCTTCATGATAACATAGTGCTTCTCCAACACGTGTTTCGCTTCTCGCTTCAACTGGGAGAAGTGGTGCTCCTGCTGATTTCTCATAAACCGTGGTCAGCCAATTAGAGTGAGAGTGAGCACCTGAGATATGAGTTAATAGAGAATTTAGTAACACATTAAATGCTGATACTAAGTACATACAGAGGTTATATCCGGCGGTCCTACCTAAATGATAATTATGTGCAGTAACATGCAGTAAAGAGGTAAATTCTCATAGGCCCAGATCCAAAACTACATCCGTTAGCATATTTACGCTAGCCAGAGACTTAAAAACGCTGTTTTGTATGTACTGCGCATGCGTGTTCCAGATGTTGCGCCATGTACGTACCAGCCTAGTATCAAGAGCGTAAGTACGATCGAAGAGGCGTGACAGCCATACGACACCCGTAATTACGCTTCGGAAGGCGGGGTGAGGCATTTAAATCGTACAATATGGGCGTGCTTAGGCGCGTAAGTACGTGAAGCCATTACGGCCGTCAGGAGTTACGCTTTGAAAAGTTAAGGTAGGGTTTGGAAAGTGTAACACGGCAAAAGTACGTATGACTGAGGGAGTGCCTAGTAATTACGATAGTATAAATACGCTACACGTTGAAACGTAAAGGGAACGTAGCTCTGGATCTACTCCATAGTGTGCAATTCACAGGAAGGCTCCTAAAGATTGCATTCGGTTCATCCGAGTCACAGAAACTTCATGGCGACATAGTGCTTCTCCAATGCGTGATTCGCTTCCGACTTCATCTGGGAGAAGTGTCCGTGGTGCTCCTGCTGATTTCTTATAAACCGTGGTCAGCCAATTACAGTGAGAGTGAGCACCTGAGATATGAGGAGTAATTAGAGAATTTAATAACACATTAAATGCTAATACTAAGATGCAGAGAGGGAAAGGATAAGATGTAGTGAGTCTAAAATAAAAATATAAAGGCAGGGTAACCTCTATAGTTTTAGAACTTTTAAATATAATAGAGACTAATCAAAATTACATAAGAGTACCACATACAGAGGTCTGATATACGGTGGTCATACCTAAATAATAATTGTGTGCAGTAATATGCAGTAAAGAGGTTAATTCTGGACCAGTTATATTCTTCTGTGCATAAATAAATAATGAATAGCTTCTAAAGTAGCAACATTTTACCTACTACCTAAAATACATAAGAATCTGAGCCTCTTCTCCCCAGGGAGACCTATTGTTTCAGGCAATGAATCCCTTACAGAAAATGCAAGCAAATATCTTGACTATCATCTTAGAGACTTTGTACTGTCACTATCCTCATATATTGGTGATACAGTGGACCTCCTGTCATGCTTACGGGACATGCATATGTCACCTCACCTCACTATCACGTATTGATTGGATTGAGTATTCATTCTGGGTTCCCAGGGGTGTAGTAGGAGTTCAGTAGAGTAATGGAAGCTGGGAGGCCTTATGTAAGGTCTGCTCATGGGCTGTGCTGTAAATATAGGAACTTGATGGGACCAGACTGGACTTGACTAGAAACCAGACTGGACTGGACTTGACTTGAAATAGACTGGACTGGAACATGCTGGATTGAACTTGAATGAACCAGACTGGACTAGAACAGGCTGGATTGAACTTGCACTGAATCAGGCTGGACTGGAACAAGCTGGACTTAATAGAACCAAGCTGGACTTGAACTTGACTGAACCAGACTTGACTGGACTGGAACAGGCTAGACTTGAACTGAACTGGACTGGAACAGGCTAGACTTGGACTTGAAAAGAAAGTCAGAAGCACTTTCTTCAAAGTGACAGTTGGAGAAGGCTGCCACTACCAAGAGTGGGAAATCCTTGATTGAGAGGCACAGGCATAGCTAGAGAGGGTGCCAGCAACAGGCGGCCTCTGACACGGTAAGACCCATGTTTTCTGACAACATCTATCTGACAACTTGTGATGTAGAATACCTCTACACAAGTATCAACCACATAGGTGGCATTGAAGCAGTAACATTAACTTAGGACCAGGTCTGACCATGAGCACAACACTTTTCTATTAAATCTCCTTAGATTTGTTCTTACCAAGAACTATTTCCTTTTTGATGTAAACTACTACCTACAGATATGAGGGACTGTGATGGGCAGCGCATGCACACCCACGTATGCAAACTTATATCTGAAGTGGTGGGAAAAGGAATATATCTTTTCTGATGCCCATAAGGAGTTTAACATTTATATCCTCATGTGGCTTTGCTACATAGATTATATTGTGACCCAAACCTATTGAAAGAATTTGTTATGAAATTGAACACTAATAACTATAACCTCAGACTTACTTTGAGTATGAGTCATACAAAAATGGACTTTCTCGATGTCTCAGTTCACATTGTAAAAGAATGTAGCCTTTCCACAGATCTTTTTCGTAAGAAAACCACAACTAATAGTACACTACAAAGTACCAGTTCCCATCCTAGATCAACAATCCAAAGGATTTTATAAGGTGAATTCTTGCATCTACGACGCAAATGCTCCACAGTCACTATATTTAAGACCAGAGAACTGAGACAAAGATTATTACTGAGGGGATACAATCCCAACACATTGAAGAAAGCATACTAACATGCACCAGAATGACCTCTACCTATATATTCATTATTGCATGGAACAATATGTCTGGTCTGGAATTTAGCTATCCTACTATACACATTCACTTCTTATCTAGGTAGGACCACCGCACGTTCACTGCCTCCTGCGCATGGTACTCCTATGTGTTTTTGATTTAAAATGGAACTTTATTTCAAATATGGTAACACTTAGGGACATGAATGTGAATATGAATATTGAATATTTCTTACATTAACTATTTGGTCTCCAGAACACACTCATGAGATCCATACCCTATTGTCCTTATCATATTATCATGTTCTAATCTGTCCACATATCCCTCATGATGTTTATCTAACATAGATAAATTATGCAGTCTGTAGATAATGATGCAATTTTTTATATTGGGATCAATTTTGCCTATTCATTTAGTTCTGCACAGAACAATATAACTGGTCCAGAATTTACCTCTTTACTGCATGTTACTGCACATAATTGCATATAATTATCATTTAGGTAGAACCGCCGGATATAACCTCTTTATGTGGTACTCTAATGTAATTTTGATTAGTCTCTCTTATATTTAAAAGCTCTAACACTACAGAGGTTAAAAACAGAATGGAAGTTGCTCAATCAATTTATAGGTATATGTTAGACAGGTGCGTGAAAGGCAGGGGTTAATCTGCTTGCCACAGAAACAAAAGGAAAAAATAGCCCCAGCACACTGCCATAAACCAGTAACAAACTCTACTGTTCTATCTGTAAAATAAAACACAGAAATGTTTGTTACACATATTTGATCAAATATGGGATAAGCCACCAGCCACCGTCAAGGCCTATCTCAGGTGCTCACTCTCACTCTAATTGGCTGATCACGGCTTATGAGAAATCAGCAGGAGCACCACTGACACTTCTCCCAGTTGAAGCGGGAAGCGAAACACATGTTGGAGAATCACTATATTACCATGAAGGTTCTGAGACTCGGATGAACTGAATGCAACCTTTTGGAGTTTTCCTGTGAATTGCATGCTACGAGATGGACTTGGATACCACCTACTACATTACAATAGAAAAGGTCAAATACTAACCCGGAAGGGTGAAGTGAGATCGCTAATACTGGCTAGGGAAAGTCCCTCTGGATAGAATAGGGCTCAATGGTTTAGTCCTGCATTTAAGCTGATACTGTTACTGGCATAGAACTGCATGTATTGGATGAGTATATCTCTGCTTACTAGCATAATTCCACATTGTGTGTGCTATCAGTCCTCTGCATAGAAATGCTGTGTCTATTTTGCCCTTCACAATACTGGCTCTGTTTTGAAACATTCGCTTACATATTTTGTAATCTCTAGTATTATGTAATAAACTCTTATGGTTTTATTGGCAAACAACATTGCTACTGTTATTTTGTTGTAGAACTTATTTGAGTGGCAGTTAATATACGAAGGAGGTTAAGTACACCTTGAGTGTCCAGTCTACTCTACCTTCTGGTAGAGATGTTTTGTCTGTGATACAAAAGTCCATCATCAAATTTAATAAGATATAGTGGTAGATCCAGACTTAAGTACGACAGCAAATGTTGCATGCGTAAATTTGGCTGTATGTACTGCGCATGGCAGATGTTACACATCATAACTCTGATTGTATGTAACTTGTTCGTAACTACATACGAAGGGGCGTGTCATCTCTACACAAGCTCTACTGGGTTAGTCAATTATGTATGACAAGGCGATATGTACGACCCCAGTTTAGGCAGGGTTTGGAACTTGTAAATCAGCTAAATTACGTGCGTTTAAGTTGAGTGCTCGGGGGAGTGCATTATACTTACGATTCCGTAACTACACCACGCAATCGTATTTAAAGGGTACTCTGGACCTGGCTCATAGTCATAATTCATAATGGCCTGGGGAAAGGGTCATCACAATGCTGTTTATATGACAGCATGGTCACCAACAAGACCCAAGCAGATAGTCCTCTTATAGAAAACAGTGTAGCGATAGGATCTCATTAAGTCCACTTGGGTTTACAGTCCCCAGAGTTAAAATCCATGTATATTCTAACTGTACTAGCGCCAGATCACGGTCTTCCCGTCTCACAGTTAGAGGGATATGATCGATAATTTTACATCTCAAATCAGATAAATTGTGTTGATGGTCCATAAAATGTTTCACCACCAGTTGGTCAGAGGTGCCGCTTGACAATGCAGACCAAATAGCAGACCTTTAAAGGCAAAACTTCTCACAAAAAGTTCTTCTGGTTTTATGACTATAACACGCACCACAAGGTGTATACAACAAATTTTGTGATACATGGTGAAAAAACACCTTGTCAGGCTCCATGTGCCTTCCACCATGCAATCTTATATGTTCTCTGGGGTATGACCCTATGATTACTATCTTTGACAAATGAACTTGGACATTGATTCCTTTCTATTGATTATTATCTTTATTTTGGGATGATAGTGGGTATTGCTGCTTTAATGTGTGTCTGTTATATGTCAGTTATACCAATTCATGCTTTTTTATGCTTGGACTTTTAACAGTGCGTGATTATTTCATTTGAATGTTGGTATTGCTAATCGTGCACTGGATAAAAAATGCATATGATGTCTGTGTCCTTGATATGAATTCTCGCTGTTTGTGCATTTGCTGTATTGACTCTGTAATTCACCACTATATTTATATCTGTGCTTGGCTCTGCCTCAGTTACCGGCGGGACAGGTTACAGTTCACGTGTGGCCGTCACTATGCTTACATTGGTGGGGTAAGTTTAATTGGATTAGTTTACATTGTTATTTATTGTCTACTTAATTCTCTATGTGTTATTGTATGTCCCTGATGAAAGAGAATGGTACTATCTGAAACTTCGGAAATAAAAAGAAGTTTATTTGTACTATGTTCAGCCTGTGAGTGACTTTTTTTTTTACAGTGGTCTTATTCTGCGGGCACCCCAGCAAGTTATGTATATAAGCTACCAGCCACTTACAAGGCTTCTTTGTTTTGGTGATCCTAACTCTAAAACTGTCAGAGTCCCAACTTTGGGACATATAGCATTTATTTTTAAATTGAGAGCTCATCCCCCAAAGTGGTCCCCAAGTCTCCAAAACAGCTAACTTGTTTTTTGTTAACATTCCCTAAAAAGGATAATTTTCACTACAAAACTGAAAATAAGAATTTTACAATTAAGCTTAATGGAATTGTTATATGCACAGTGTGAGTTGGTTTTGGAGTTTGTTCTGCTTTTGATTTTTCCCTTGTGAGTTAACTGCCTCAGTAGTATAACTGTAGTGTAATGCACATGAGGAAAGAAGAATTTACTAGAATGCAACAGAGATTAAATATGAGCTTCTTAATTAAGAAGCAGGCTCACTAGTCTCCCAAAGGACTGACAAATGCAATACTAGGTGATGAACATGATCTGCTTGTTGTCATTACAACAATATTTTGTTAGAAAATAAAAATGTTCTATGAAGGTTTTGTTTTTAATATTCCTTATATTTTATTGTATTATGATCATTTTTTTTTTCCAAAAATGCTTTATTGGTACACAATGTCAGAAGATAGTTCACATATAGGTATACAATAACAAAGTAACAGGGATATAAAGAAGTAACGTAGACGTTCCATATTACATTTTATTGAACATACGTATCAATGAATCCAAATAGCAATCCCTACCCAAGCAGTTCCCACGTGTAACATCTTAGGAGAGAAGAACGATAAAAATCGCCACACCATCGAGAGGGCCCACAAGTCATGTTAAGAAACAACCCCCTGCACAATTCTCAGGGGAGGGTCATTTACCAACTGTCTATATAGGTACCAGGTGGTATGTTGCAAGGAATTTTGTATTTTAAGTTTCATCACCATTGGGAGAGTCTCCATATAAGCTTCCTACACCCCAAAGAAGTTTTCTACTTTTCTCTCTCGGTCTAGTAGAGTCTCTATCCAATCCATCCTGAACAAATATGTGGAGTTGAGGGACTGATCCAGGTCTGTAAAATTGTTTTTTTTGCAGCGGAGCTGATCGCCAATGCAGTTTTTTTTGCATATCTGTCCACTCTTTGGGCGGGAGGGAGGATAGCCAAAATCGCCCATTCGGCTTTCAAGGGGACATATGTTAAAAGGTGCGTTTCCGTGTATCGTTTGATCTGCAGCCAGAAGCGACGTATCAAAGGACAACTCCAAAAACAATGCATTAAGTCTGCCTCTGACAATGCGCACCTAGGACATGCATGCGTGTCTCTGGCCCCCATTTGGTACAGGCAGAGAGGGGAGTAATAAGTGTGATGGAAGAGTTTCAAAAACATTTCTAAATATTGAGAGGAGGGCAACGTTTTTCTAACATAATTAAGGGCTTTGAGCAGGTCTTCACAGGTTAGGGAAGGGAATATCTGTGTCCATTTAACAAGGCCCGACCCGCTCGACTCATACTCGAATGGAGTATTCAATAATTTGTAGTGGGCCGAGATTGCCTTTTTGAAAGTCAACGGGTTCAAAAGCAAGTCATGGTCATGTTGGTGGAGGAAATTGATTAAGGAAGTTCCCGGAAGAAACCCCGACTCCAAAAGAGTGTCTGTAAAGCCGCTCCTCCCCAGAAGCCAATCCTTAGCTATTCTAAGTAAAGCCGCGTGATTGTAAGGCATTATATTGGGGAAATTGATTCCTCCATGTAGTTTATGTTGTTGCAACTTTATGAGACCAAGGCGAGGACGCCCCCCCCGCCCAAATGAATTTTCTAAAGAGCGCATTAATGTCCTTTATATCTTTAGTTGTAACAAAAAGAGGGAGCGCATGAAACAGATATATAAATTTTGGGAATGAGAACATCTTGATGAGATTGGCCCGACCCAAAAAAGAGAGGGGAAGGGACCTCCATCCATCCAGTTCCTTTACTAGCGTTCGAATGGCTTTCGAGATATTTAACTCATATAGACGGGCTAGGTTTTTTGGAATCTCCACCCCCAAATAGGAGAAGGAATCTTTTGCCCATCTAATGGGCAGGTCCACCGTCCACTCCCGTCGTTCCGCCTGACGGCCCAGGGTCAGAGCAACAGACTTCTGCAGGTTGGGGACAAAGGAATAAAAATATGGATTCTTGGCGCTAATATAGAGATATAGTAGGGGTATATATCATCAGAGCAGCTGATCTAAATAACTTAGGGTTACAGCCCAAGAAAATAGAAACAAAGTGTAATAATAAGAAAAGCGCTAGATGATATGTAAATTAATTAATGGAAAAAAATATTTTATTAATAGCAATATTTAATGTAATTAATATAGCAGCATATAAATAAATATAATAAAAGAAAAAAGAAAAAACATGTGTTAAAAATGCAGCCCAATGTAAGATCAATATGCCGGCCGGACACAGATCAAGGGATATGAGTGCTAATATTATTAGTAGCAAGGAGGATAGGACTAGCGGTAGATGAATATCTACATAAAACAAAAAACACTGCAGTGAAAAAATAGGGATGTAAAAATAGTCACTGATATTACCAGATTAGGTATGATTCGTAACCCCCACAGATGGCAATTGATAGATGCTGATAAATCTCAAGTTCCTCCGATAGATGTTATTGAGGCATAAGTAGAGACTACCTCTGATGAAACCGCACACATTGGCGGAGAAACGCGTCAGGTGACCATACCAGCCCGGACTAATATTGTGCACCTATATCTTTAATGCTTCTGGAGGATCCGGCTATTACATATACTCCAAAAGGAGAAACTACTCGCTGCTAATATTGCCATGGCATCTGAATTATTCCAGTGACTGCCGGCTTATACACTTAGCCGGCACAAATATACTGCACGCCGCTCACTGTTCACATACGAGCGCGCCGACTGCCTGTCATCTCTCACAGACGGCACCTTTACACAGCAGAACCACGTGGACGATGTTATTTACATCAACGGACCGCGGACATCTATCCGTACATAAAGTCTTTACTTATAAAGTCTCTACTTATGCCTCAATAACATCTATCGGAGGAACTTGAGATTTATCAGCATCTATCAATTGCCATCTGTGGGGGTTACGAATCATACCTAATCTGGTAATATCAGTGACT
>WWET01002144.1:108391-129225 GCA_011038615.1 Limnodynastes dumerilii
ATATGTATAAATACTAATGTGTAGTAAAATAAAAATATAAATAATAAAATTACAAAAATAAATAAATAAAATAAATAATTTTTTTTTCAATAAATTTTAAAAAATATATATATAATGGATGAAAATAATAACTATAAAAAATGAATGAATATAGAAATAATAAATACGTAGATATAAAAATGACAATGGATATTTATCTGCAAAACCAAGATATATAAGGACAATAAGTTGATAGGACAAACAACAATATACATTAAATACATAAATTATAAACTATAAAAATGTATATATAAAAATAAGTGAAAAAATGAACAGTAAGTAAATAACTAATAGATAGATTAAGATATGAAAATTATGAATGATAATTTGATTATATATTGTTCAGTTCTATACAGTCATTCAGGCCATTGGGGTATAGAGTATTAAGATTGAAGATCCAAAATGCTTCACGCCTGCAAAGCATTTTGAATCTATCGCCCCCTCGGGGTGTGTTGGGAATCTGCTCGATAATAGTAAGCTGAACTCTATCCAAACCACCTCTGTTACAACCTGAAATATGTTTGCTGAGACTGTGTGTATTCTTGTGTGCCAAAATGTTCCTCCTATGTTCACCAAAACGAGTGCGGACCGGTCTGGTGGTACGCCCAACATATTGTTGGCCACATCCGCACTCGATAAGGTAGATAAAATAGGAGGAACTGCAATTTAAGAAAGAATGGATGGCAAGTATATCTTTAGTATTGAATGATTGAAAATTGGTTGTGCGGTGGTTAATGTTTTTGCATGTCATGCAACGTAGTTTGCCACATCTGTACCTACACAAGGGCCTGTAAAGCATAAAGTGTTCTGGGTGCTCGGGGGGGTATGGGTAGGTAGTGGGTATTTAGTATCTATGTATGTAGTATTATCAACAATATTGGTATTCGTATTATCATTTGTGTTATTTACTATGTTTGTTCTGAATGACTTTTGATTATTGTAAGAAAAAGCTGTTTTATTCTTTCTCTGAAAGAAACTTGAAGCCAACTTATTGTATAAGTTGGGAGCTTTGCGAAAAGTAATTTGAGGTAGTTTAGGTAAATAGGGTTCTAGAGACCTGTCATATCGAAGTAGGTTGTAATTTTTTCTGATAATTTTACTCACCTGAGATGCATAAGTATTATAATTAGTTATAAACTTGAGGTTATGTAGAGTATCATTATTATCTATATTGGCTGTTTTGTTTTTATTATTATCTTTGTTGTTACAGAGTAATGTATCTCTATCTATCTCCCTCACAAGTTCTCGTGTTTTGATAAGTAGATCCCTTGGATATCCCTGTCTCACAAAGTTGTCAATCATAACATTAGATTGTATGTCATAACTCTCACAAGAGGTACAATTCCTGCGAATTCTCAGGAATTGTCCTTTTGGGATATTTCTTTTCCATGCCGGTAAGTGGTTACACTCAAAGTGTAAGTAACTCTGAGTGTCCACTTCCTTGGTATATGTTTCAGTGACAATACTATTATTTTTAATAGAGACAGAGATATCCAAGAAATCAATATGCTGTGCACTAACAGAATGAGTAAAACGTAAACCAAAGTTATTCATATTGAGATATTCAACAAAATCCACAACGCTATCTACTCCTCTCCAGATAAAAAATAAATCATCAATATAACGTCCGTAGAGCACCAGGTTTGCTCCGAATGGTCCATTCCAGATGAGTTGTTCTTCCAATTGGCCCATATATAAGTTAGCAAAACTTGAAGCAAACCTGGTGCCCATAGCGGTTCCTAATATCTGCAAATAAAATTTAGAGTCAAAAATGAAATAGTTATGAGTAAGTATAAATAATATTGAATCCAAGATAAAAGTCCAGCAGAACCACATGGACGCTGTTATTTACATCAACGGGCCGCGGACATCTATCCGTATATAAAGTCCTTACTTAGAAAGTCTCTACTTATGCCTCAATAACATCTATCGGAGGAACTTGAGATTTATCAGCATCTATCAATTGCCATCTGTGGGGGTTACGAATCATACCTAATCTGGTAATATCAGTGACTGTAGCGTATTTTCACAAAATACGTCCGTGCAGGGGGTGTGTTAAGGGGTAGCGTAGCGAATTACGTACGCGAAAATTCGCTACGCGAACAAACGTACTGCAAACGTTCCTCCTGGCTACTAATAATATTAGCACTCATATCCCCTGATCTGTGTCCGGCCGGCATATTGATCTTACATTGGGCTGCATTTTTAACACATTTTTTTTCTTGTTTCTTTTATTATATTTATTTATATGCTGCTATATTAATATTGCTATTAATAAAATATATTTTTTTCCATTAATTAATTTACATATCATCTAGCGCTTTTGTTATTATTATAGGTTGGGGACAAAGCCTGACACCTCTCCAAAGCTCCCCAAGAGTTCCATTATGGACCTCAAGGAGGAGTGCAGATTTCCAACATACAATAAAACATCATCTGCGAAGGCAGATATTTTAATTTCGGAGGCACCCACCGCTATCCCCTCAAAGTCTCTGCTTTTTTGTAAAAGCCGAAGGAGAGGGTCCAGTGCTAAATTACATAAAAGAGGGGGCAGGGGACAACCCTGTCTTGTACCTCTTTCCATAGTAATTGTTCTCCCCCTCGACCCATTTATAAGCAGAGAGGTTTGAGGGGCTGTGTAAAGTTACCTAATAAAATTAACAAAAAGGGGATCAAAATTTCTGTACTCCAATACTGTCATCAAATGGGGCCATGCCACCGTGTCAAAGGCACGTGTAGTATCTAGACTAAGGAGAATATTTTTTGTTTGGGTATTAGAAGAGGAAATCAGAGAGGCAGCTATTGCTGACCTAATAGCTCTCACAGATTGACGTCCACGTATAAACCCGAGTTAGTGAGTTGTCAATAGTTCAGGCAGGAATTGCTGCCTATTTGCAATAATTTTAGTCAGTAATTTATAGTCAACATTAATTAGTGAGATTGGTCTATAGGAATCGACCTTTTGTAAGTCCCTACCAGGTTTTGGGATTAGGGTGGTGTACGCCATATTAAAGGAGGGGTATCTCGACTGTTCTTTAAGTATAGTGTTAAAGAGATCCAATAACATGGGGACTAGTTGGGGCTGAAGAAGTTTATAGTACTCCCCCGAGAATCCATCCAGGCCCGGAGCTTTATGTAGGTGGAGGGAGGAGACAGCCCAGTTAACTTCATCCGTGGTAATGGCTGAGGTTAGTGCTAGGTTTTGTTCGGGGGTGAGCAACGGCAACTGTGCCGTGTGAAGCAGTTCATGCTGCTGGGACCTATTATGTGGAAGTGCCCTATACAGTTCCTCATAATAGTCAGTGAAGTGAGACTGGATTTCCCTTGTGTGTGTGATAAGGCGAGAGTCCTCCCTATGTCTGATCGTGGTAATATAAGATTTTTTTGTCCAAGGTCTAGACATCGTTGCTAACAATTTTCCCGTCTTATTTCCCCATCTAAATTATTTATGGAGTGTATTATCTATACCTGCTCTAGCCTGGGTCGTCAGAAAGGCTTCCAGTATACGTCATGATTTTAAGTAGGTGTCAAATGTCTCATCCGAAGGGTTAGCAGTATAGGAGGCAAAAGCGTCTGTCAAATCGGCCTGTAGGGCTACATGTTGCGTTCTGTTACGTTTTTTCTGTCGCGACACATATTGCATCACATGCAAGACTGGGTCATCAGTATGTTTGATATTGTCGTTGATATGGTTTCCCCAATAGGCTGCCATTTCAGATTTAAAATCTTCGGATTGATATAAATGGGACGGGAACCGCCAGAACCGGTCTCTCGGAGGAAGAATCGCCGAACACACTTTAATAGACACTGGGGCATGGTCTGAGACCACTATGTCACCTATATTAGCGTCCACCACGCACTGCAGCAGTTCATCAGCGATCAGGATATAGTCCAATCGGGAAAATGAGCGGTGGACCTGGGAGTGGAATTTTAAATTTCTATCGGTTGGGTTAAAAAGCCGCCAGGGGTCACTAAGCTGGAGCGTAGTCTGGAGCAAGGAGAAGCTGTGGCTCAGAACATGGGAGGGTCTAGCCAAGGGTGGGGATTTATCTATGCAAGGATCTGCAACTACATTTAAGTCACCTCCTAAGATCAAGGGGTAATTCTGCCTAGTGGCCAATAGCTGAAGGATATGTTGGTAGAATGCGTATTGATTAACATTTGGGCCATATAGATTGAGTAGAGTGTACCTAACATTCCAAATTTCAATGTCAAGAAGGAGGAATCTACCACTCCCATCCCTGATCTAATCTAAAATGTGGAACTGAAGGTTCTTGTTGAATAAAATTGCTACTCCTCTCGACTTGTTACAATAGTTAGCTACATGACTACTATAAATCCAACAAGCTTTTAGAGCAGAGTCATCTCCGTCCCGCCAATGTATCTCCTGTAAAAGGGTAATGTCAGGTTTAAATTTGTTAAGATGACGCAGAACTTTTTGGCGTTTGACTGGGGTATTTAGTCCACCAACATTCCAGGAGACGATGTTAATGGGGCGGGGGGGAGTGGAAGTGTGTGTTTGTGCGGTCATCCTACCCCCTCAGATGGCGAGGTCCCACTGGCGATATCAACTCCAAAAAAGGCAGAGGCTGCACGTAAGTGATCAAAGATGGCTTTAGTTGTGGGAAGAATGAGTGGCCCTCTCTCCAGGTAGGGAGAAAAACAGAAGAAAATAATAAAGACAAAGTAAGTGGGATTGACATACCAAAAACTGTAAACATCAAAGCTATTACATCATGACATTGTGTACATTTTTCAATTTTTTTTGAGCAAACAACGGAACAACTGGCAGTTCCCAGTAGGTGTTCTGGGAAGTGCCTGCAATAACTCCAACTATCAAACTAACAGTCAGGATATCCATTATGAAAGAAGCATGAGAACCAGTTGGAGACAAAGATACTATTAACATTTGTGACGTGAAATAGATTATAGTAGGTAAAAGCTAAATCTAAGCAAAATACAAGAACTGTTATCTAGAGCCTCCCGGCAACTGTTATGAAAGGCAGTAGATTCCCCAATTTAAGGACCAAGGAATTCAGTTGTAGACCTCCCACCATTAAGGGAGGTAACCCTATGTGGGAGGAGAAGCGATAATAAAAGGAATGAGCTAAATTACAGAAGGTCCTGGGTTTGCCAGAAAAAAAAAGGAGACCTTAATCACAATAGGTGAAAACTAAACTAAGCAAAGTGCAAGAACCGTTGTATTTAACCTCCCAGCAACCATTATGCCAGGCAGTATGTTCCCCAAATTGGGGAGCCAGGAATATAGCTATAAACCTCAAATCATTAAGCGGCAGTCATATGTGAGATGAGAAGTGATAGTGAGAGGGATGAGCTATATTATGGAGGGTTCTGCCTTTGCAAAAAATCCTTAGCTTGTGCCGGATCCGTAAAGAAGTGCACAGTTCCATTATCCACCACCCTTAATTTAGCTGGGTATAGGAGGGCAAAACGTTGGTTGCGCCGTATTAAACATTGGCAAACCTCCGAAAACGCCTTGCGCTTCTGAGTGACCTCCACGGAGTAGTCCTGAAAAACTAGAATATTTGCCCCCTCTATTACCAAATTACGACTCTGATGGTAGGCCTTCAAGAAATTCTCTTTGACTCTGAAGTCCAAGAATTTAGCTATTGTAGGCCGGGGCCGATTTTGGGGGCCCTGTCTCCCCACCCCCATTCTATGCGCCCTTTCCACCTGGACCTCATTAGAAGGGTCATAGATACCCAGCGCTTCTGGAATTTTCTTGGTTATGAATTCCACCAGGAGGGGCCCGTTAACCGACTCTGGAATACCAATAAACTGCGGGTTACTACGCCTATTTCTGTTTTCCAGATCATCCACCTTACTACATAGCTCAGCTATCTTTTGATTTTGAGAGGCGGTGAGGGCTTGCAACGAGATTACGGTATCCTCTGTATCACTGGTTCTTTGCTCCAAAGTGGCCATGCGAGTAGAATTTGCCTCAATTTTAGTAAGGGCTGCGTCCAGTCGGGCCTGGAAGTCGTCAAACTTCTTATCTATATGAGGCATTAATATATTAGAGATTTCTCTCGCAGTAGCCTCTATGGAGCTGGTGGGGGGCATTGGGGCTGGGAGGGAAACACAGGAGTCCCCATCAGGCTCCAAGGCAATAGGGGACGCCGCTGCAATTTTATTCTGAGATGCTCTATTCCGACCCATTTTAGCACTCTGGGAGGGTGATTGTTGTGACGAGGAAGCTTGCCTGTCTAAGAACCAGTCCATTACAGGACACACAAAGGGGGAAACCGAGAAGCAGAGCTGCACCAAAGGAGCGGTGGGAGGGGTAGTAAAACAATGTAATCACATCACAAAGGGCCGGAGTGGGTCTCCAGTGGTCCCATTAATATAATGGGTTCTATCAAAGGGGATCACATATTCATAGAAGCCAGTAAAGCGTTATACAATAACTAATGTGAAACAGAGAAAACTCAGGTGTGGAGATTGGTAATAGCAACTAACAAGCCCCAGGCGTAACAAGAATCGTCCCCCCTCCCCTCCTGCTCTACACCCAGGCAATAATTCTTACAAACAGCAATTTACACTTACACAACAGAACTAATCTTAAAGGGGTATTAGAGACCAAAAGTAAGTGACATATGAAAACACCCTCATAAAGAGCTCTTCACCTTTGCAGTAAGATAAATAGTGGGGGAGCAGTATTAAAACAACATAAACGGTGGCCCAGTGGCCTGTGAAGAAAACTCTAGTTAGTTATGCAATATGAACACACATCAAAAGCCAATGGGGGCAATAGCCAGAGGCAGGAGGTTGGTTTGGACCGACGAAAGTCACAGAGTTCCTAAGTAACAGTTCCTAGGATATTAAGCCAGGCAATGCAGGATTAGTCAGGATAAGGGGGTATAAAAGTGGCAGAGTAGCAATGGACCAGGGGAGGGTATTACTTCCAGGGGTGCCCCCGGGAAACAACCACAGTACCTTGCGCTCTAGGTGGTAACCAGAAGTGAGTAGTGGACACTGCACTGCAAAAGGGGCAACGGAAAGGGCATACAGGGGCAGTCCAACCGGCGCAGCTTCTCTCTCCCACTGGGTGGCCAGTTACACTGCAGGGGTTTATACTGGGAGCTGTCACTCAAGGAGGGAACGCAGGCATATAAGGACCAGCAGAATGGAGCACCAGGCCAGGTCTCACCAAGCGATTCCAATCGCCAGAATTCAAAATGGCGCAAAACCCACGTGAGGATGTTGTGCTGAAGGAATGGTGTCTCACCACTGCCGCTGCCTCCGGTGTGATGGTCCCCCTTGCAGGGCTAACCACTCGCCTCTCAGGTGTCAGAGTAGTGCCGCCAAGAAGCTAACCGCCAGGTCCCGATCCTCAGGCCGCCTCACAAGATGGCGCCGTCTCTGGAGTGCACTTCGCGCCACCCGATGTCCAGTGATCTCTCTCCGGGTGAGGTCCTCTCTCTGCTCTCCCCGCAGCACTCCTCTCGGGTTCACGGCACCCAGCTCCCCGTGCAGCGTTAATGGAGGGCTGTGGGCTGTCGCGTCCCTCTTCAGGAAGCCTCACGTGTCTGAGGCGGACTCTGGGGAAAAAGAATGGTCCCTGGCAGGGTTCTCAGGGGTTCAGGGAAGGAGGGTGGTCAGGGGTTCCCCCCCGCTGCCCAATGTGAAAGGTTAAGGGCTAATAAGTCCGCAACAGGAGCCGTCTGCCGGGAGCTCTGTTAATATGCGGCCACCTCGGTGCGCCGCTCGACCGGAAGTCTATAATCATTTATTTTATCACATATGCACACAATGTAAGATTACTGAAACCTTCAACAATATATGATTTATTACTTTTAATATAAAGTAAAAAGATAGTTGCTACCATACACAGACCTTTGCTGCACGTTCATCCTTTTTGGAGGTTTGTGCTGTATTAAAAGAAATTGGACATTTGTATGTACTGTATTGTCATGAACTGCAGAAACATTTGTAACTTAAGCTTTTAAATCAGTAGACAGGATTAACAGATCAAGAAGCATGTTCGGACCGGATCGAGGTTGCTTTATCAATCGACATATGTGCTCAGATCCATGCTATCTGTTTGTGGTGCAAATCATCCAGACTTAAAGGAATAACACTTCTTACTGGGTGACTGAATTCCAATCCAGAGCCAGTTAGCCATGTTAGGGAACCACTCGCTGGGGCACGGAGTCTCACTGGGGCCTGGTGTTTTCTAGAACCTCTGATGGTGAGGATAGGCTTGGCTGCAGGACCCCCAGCAGGTTGAAGCCCCTATGCGTGTGTGTAAGCAGGAGGACATACCGGAACCCAGTGGAGACGAAGACCACACCACAACAGACATTGGACATACTTGGGCTCATACTCACAGAAACACACCACAATCAATAACGCAGCAAGGAGACGGGGAGCAGGAACTGGCAAACACAGGAGAGTAATGACAGTAAACACTTACAGGACAAGAGAGGGCAGGAAGGGAAAAACACAGGAGAATGGAATGGCAGGAAGGGGCACTGAGGAATCATTGCTGACTAGCACTGGCAAGGCACAGAGCAGAACAGCAAGAAGCAGGGTAGCAGAAGCTATAACCGGCAAGAGCAATGTGCCCCTGTTGGTCTATTTACAGGATGGCTGTCCAATCACAAGTAGCCCTTGGATCAGCCCCCCTGACACTATTGGCTAAGATCCCAGCATCAGCTGGTACCAATCTAACAACTACACGCCCAGCGCGATTTAAGGCGCATCCTGCTTGCTCAGCAACCAGGACGTCAGTCTGCAGCCGGTCACAGTGCGGGAGTCCTGGCAGCCGGAAGAGACGGACTGCCTGCAACATTACCTCCCCCTTTACGAGAGGTAAAGAGACCCCTATCCCTGGTTTTAAAGGAGCACTTCTTGAAGAATTTTCTGATAAGACGGTCCGCATGGAGATCCTTCTCTGGAACCCACGATCTCTCCTCTGAGCCATTGCCACTCCATTGTGCCAGGAAGAGGGTCTGCCCCCTCACCTTCTTGGAATCTAGGTTACTTTCCACCTCAAAATCTTGATGGTCATCCACATCCATGAGAGGAGGCCTGGCAGAGGATACTGAACTAAACTTCTTAGAAACAACAGCAGGCTTAAACAGCAAACAATGAACAGAATTTTGTATCCTTATCCTGGGCAATTGCAACTTAAAAGACTTAAACTTAAAAGGGTTAATTCCGATAGCAGAGCCACAGCAACTAATGGAAAAGAAAACATAAAAAGCAAAAAGAACAATAAAAAGCAATATAAACATATCTAGCAATAATAATAAACTGAAGAATAAGAGATTCATAATTCAACCGCTCAGAGCAATGGGCCAGATCCAGACCTAAGTGCAGTTTAAGTACGATCTTAGCGTATTTACACAATCGCAAGTACTGTGCAATCCCCTCGGTCGCAGGTATTTTACTTGTTTTACAAGTACCAAACCCTACCTTAACTTTTCCAGTTGTACGTTGGACGTAACGGCCTAACCCGGCCCATACTGTATAATTTAAATGCCTCCCTCCACCTACAAAGCGTATTTCCGGCTGTCGTAAGGATGACCCACCCCTTCGTACGTATTTATGAGGAAAGTATGTGATCAGAGTTTTAGGAAGCATAAAGTAGGAAAAATTGGAGGAGGCAAATTAATGTATGTTAAGGAAGGGTTAAATTCAACTTTAATAGGGAGTATTGGGGAAAAAACCGAGGCACTTTGGGTAACCATAGAAACACGGGGTTATTCTTCGTACTGCAGTAATATAGAGGCCACCATTGCAAGAGGAGGAAATGGACAATGTCCATCTATTGCAAGACATTGCTAAAATGCCATTAAAAGAAGATGTAATAATCATGGGAGATTTTAATCTACCTGAGTCTTCAGCAAGCTCGACTAGAAATGGGGACATTTTAAATTCATTACAGGGAGTGTCCCTTAAGCAATTGGTGAGGGAGTCCACTCACAAAGAGGTCTCTTAGATTTGGTACTTACAAATGGTGACAGAATCTCTGAAGTAAGTGTGGGTGAGAACCTAGGATCCAATGATCATCAAGCAATATGGTTTAATATAATGACTGAGAGAGACACGTTCCACACAAAGACAAGGGTGCAATACTTTAGGAGGGCGAATTTTGTGGAAATGGGGAAATGTGTAGATTTGGCAGAGTGGAGGCACATGAAAGCTGTACAGGAGCATGAGCAGTGAAGAAATAAAAACAAATGCATTATTAACAGCAACAGTAAAGTTATGAAAAACCCCAAAAAATTAAATCCAAGGTGGTTTACAAAAGAGGTAGCATAGAAACATAGACATAGAAAGTGACGGCAGATAACAGCCACATGGCCCATCCAGTCTGCCCATTTGTTTATTCAAAACAACACTGACTCTAGACCCTATTTACCCTCAATTTAGTTTGAGATTTAGGATACCCTTATATTTATCCCAAGCATGTTTAAATTGTTCTACTGTATTGGCCTCAACCACCTCAGATGGGAGATTATTCCACTTATCTATCACCCTTTCAGTGAAGTAATTTTTCCGCACATTTCCTCTGAATCTACTACCCTCCGGTTTATATTCATGCCCTCGTGTTCTATTACACCTCTTCCTTTGTATAATGCCCCCTCCTCTAGCCGGTCACAACCCTTGATGTATTTGAAAGCTGCTATCATGTCCCCCCTCTCCCTTCTCTGCTCCAAGCTATACATGTTTAGTTCCTCTAGCCTTTCTTGGTATGATTTGTTACAAAGGCCATGGACCATTTTAGTTGCTCTTCTATGCACAGTCTCTAATGTATTTATATCTTTCTGGAGATATGGCGTCCAGAACTGAACACAGTATTCTAGGTGAGGGCGTACCAATGATTTATAAAGGGGCATCACTACTTCTCTCTTTCTGCTACTAATTCCGCTCCCTATGCAACCAAGCATCTGACTTGCCTGTCTCATTGCTTTGTTACATTGATTGGCTACCTTACCCACGCACGGCTTAAGTACGTGCGCGGGTCTCTTCGTACGATCGTATAGCAGGGAGTGCACGCCCCTACACTCTCCGCTCTCGGTAGTAAATCTGCACACTTACGTGTCCAGATTCCTACCTTAAGTATTACGACTAGGTCTGCGGCCTTACGGTTGACAACTCTCCTGGAATATCCGGGAGACTCCTGAGATTCGGGCAGTTCTCCTGGTATCCTGGGAGAGCAGGCAAATCTCCAGCATGAGAGGCCACCTTGCCCGTCATTATAGTAATCGCTAGTGTTACTAGGGATGGGCGGGACTTGATGACGTGATTTGCGTTCATCAAGCCCCACCTACCCACTGAAGGACTATGAATTACTGCAGTGATTGACAGCGGGTGGGGCTAATGATGCGATTTGCATAAATCCTGTTGTTAAGCCAAGCCCCCATATTGACATCTATCCTTCCAGGAGATATCAGAGGGAAGAGATAGAAAATAGGCATCCCTGACTTACATAGTGCTGCTAATCACTAATATCAAAAATACTGAAGTACTAATTAAAAGTGAAAACAGAATATGCAGTTTGTGTAAAGTAATATATTTAGTTCTTTTCCACACTGCCTATGCAGGAGAATCTGTAAGCCATCCAGACTTTGCAACTGAGTGGTAACTATCCAAACGCATTACTTACGTTTTATATCATGTCTCTTTTTCTCTCAGGGTTCTGTGGGTCCTGATTGTACCATTATTGGTTTACATAATATAATTTAGGTGTGCCCTGGTATCTCTTGTAGTAGGATTTGTCTCTAATCCAAAAGCATTAGTCTCTGGATGGCGCAGGCCAACAGATCTAGTCCATTCATTGGTTCAGGGATCTGATTGGTCCAAATCCAGCCATATATAGTTTGCCAGCACCCCTCTCAGCTCTTTTAGTATCCTCGGATTTATCCCATTGATTTGTCCACTTTCAATTTTGAAAGTTCTTTCTCCTCAGTGAATGTAGTAGTAATTGCCCCCATTGTATTAATAGTCTTCCCATTGAAAGTGGACCCTTCCCCTCTCTTTCTTTTGTGAATATCGAACAGAAATACTTGTTAAGATGATCTGCCATAGCCCTTTCACCTTCAATAAGAATTACTATAATTACTATAACTATAATTAATAGAATACCTATAGTGAAAGCCTTTCCGCCTTTCGGAATAAAAAAAAAAACCTAAATAATAATGAGGGAGTATTTTGCAAAGCAGAAGGAGGCTTAAATAGACAGGACAGCAGAGGCACAAACTGAGGAAAAATGTACACACTTGGTATGAAAAGGGGACAAAAGCTTTTTTAATTATATAAATGAAAGGCAAAAAACTTTAGAGGGTATAGTAAGGCTCAAAACGAAGAGCGGGATTATGGTTGAGGGTGAAAGGGCTATGGCAGATCATCTTAACAAGTATTTCTGTTCAATATTCACAAAAGAAGGAGAGGGGAAAGGACCACTTTTAAATGGGAAGTCTGTTAATACAATGGAGGCAATTACTACTACTTTCACTGAGGAGCAGGTATTAAAAGAACTTTCAAAGCTGAAAGTTAACAAATCAATGGGACCAGATGGGATACATCTGAGGATACTAAAAGAGCTCAGAGTGGTGCTGGCAAAACCATTAACTGAATTATTCAACCAGTCACTAATAACTGGGGTGATTCCATAGGACTGAAAAACAGCAAATGTCCTCCCTCTGCATAAAAGTGGAAGTAAGTGTCAAACTAACGACCAGCGAGTCTAACATCGTTAGTAAGGAATGAATAAATAGGTAATGAATGGAAACACTGTTAAAGGAACAAATTGTACAGTATTTTAAATCTTGTAACTTACGGGATCCCAAGCAGCATGGGATTCACTGGGGGAAAATCTAGAATTTTTTTACTGGGTCAGTAAAGTATTACATAAAGGGGGAGCTGTAGATATAGCTTATCTAGATATTAGTAAGGCTTTTGACACTGTGCTACATTGCAGACTATTAAATAAGCTGGAAACTTTGGGATTGGATTTAAAGATAGTTGCATAGATACGATCTTGGTTAATGGATAGACAACAAAGGGTTATAGTAAATGGAATCCCTTCTGGGGAGGGTAAGGTAACCAGTGGAGTAACCCAGGGTTCTGTACTTTATTTAATATCTTTATAGGTAATATTGCCTGTTGTATCGAGGGGAAAATATGCCTTTTTACAGATGACACAAAGATATGTAGCAGGGTAGACATGCCATTAGGGGTACACAAAATGAGGAATGGTCAAGAGTGTGGCAACTGCAGTTTAATGTCAAAAAATGCAAAATCATGCACTTGGGGCACAAAAACCAAAAGCTCAATATATCATTAATGGCATTACATTAGAAACTACTGATGAGGAAAATGATCTAGGAATCATTATTTCATTATTGAATTAGTAACAGAAAGAGAGCAATATTGATGCCCTTTTATAGATTGTTGGTATGACCTCACCTAGAATACTGTGTTCAGTTCTGGAGGCCATATCTCCAGAAAGACATAAATACATTAGAGACTGTGCAAAAAAGAGCAACTAAAATATTCCATGGCGTGTGTCACAAAACATACCAAGAAAGGCTAGAGGAACTAAACATTGCACTTGATACGGAGGACACCTGGCTTTACGGACCTATGCCCACGTTTTTCAGTCCATGCTTGTCGGCATCGCAGTTTAAACACACTGCCCACGTGGTCGCGCCCCGAAGCATCGGAGCACTTGAACATCATATCCCTGCAACTGCACGGGCAACATTAATCGGCTCCTATGATGTGAAACCAAGTCTCACTGCCTAATTTGCTTATTTTGCAACCAGCCTAAGGGACACGTGAGTAATCTCTACTGTCAGTACAAGAGACTGTTTCCCAAACTCAGCCTCTCCACCTACGGCTATTGAAATAGAGGCTTATTTTGAACTGGGCTCTGCGGGCTGTATGATTTAGTTAATTGTGCAATATCAACATACGAACAAAACGGATTAATGTTCCATACACCCATTGGAACTTGGATCATACTGCTTCTAATCCAGGGAGCACTTATATTAGAGTCTATATGATATCATCTTGGTGCTTATTTTGCATGTTCATGTACGTATACTTATTGGTAACATCGCTGCACAATACCCTCATATTTTTTATATTTTATATGTTATGGTTTAATAAATATTTTTTATTTATATCCTGTCGAGATTTAATTGGTTACTTTCTAGCGCTCCTCCAAAATCCCATTTCTATCCCTTTTTTTGACAGATTGGCAGTTTCTGTCTTGGTAGGTAGCGCTCTGAAATTAACTTTAATCACCTAATCCACCCAGCTCGAGTCTCATATCCTTTTAGGAACTAAACATGTATAGCTTGGAGCAGAGAAGGGGGATATGATTGCAGCTTTCAAATATATCAAGGGTTGTGACCAGCAAGAGGAAGGTGGCATTTTTTAAAGGAACAGGTGTAATAGAACACGAGGGCATGAATATAAACTGCAGGGTGGTAGATTCATAGAAAATGTGCGGAAAAATGACTTCACTGATAGGGTTATAGATAAGGGGAATAGCCTCCCATCTGAGGTGGTTGAGGATAACACAGTAGAACAGCTTACACATGCATGGGATAAATATAAGGATATCCTAAATCTCAAACTAAATTGGAGGTAAATAGGGTCTAGGGTCATTATAGTTTTAAATAAACAACTGGGCAGACTGGATAGGCCATGTTTGAATGTTCATTAACATAGGGAACTATATGTGTTGTGGAGCATCTTTAACCTAAGTTGTAAGTATACTCTTAATTTTATAGAATAGAATTAAGTGTGCAGGTTTTTCCCACTACTCTGATTAGTGAATGGTCAGCACCAGCCACCAATCAGAGTGGTGGTGTAAGGGGTGGTGAATAGGTGAGTGGCATTAAAGGCTGTGTAGCTGCAGCTGGAATTTTTGTTGTTCATTTGCATTATCTGATTCGCAGCCTGTGCCCATTGTGATGGCACAACGCAGTGTAATACACAGTTGTAAAGTTACATTAATCTGCATTAGAATGGTGAAGAGTATCACAATGTGATGATTTTTCAATTATCTTGATGGTCTGTTTCATGACTAAAAATCTTTACATTTATTTACAAATCTTCAGAATAAACATGTGAACACTACTTAATCTGCTTCATCATTTAGGTTGTTCAACTTGGGAAAAAAAAATTCATTTTTGCTAACATGGTAGGTTTAAAAAAAAAAAAAAAAAAAAAAAAAAGATGTATAAAATTGGACACTTGACTTGTATGAACACTAATTAAGCTTATATGGTTACATCATGTTGTTAAATTCAAAAAGTGGTTTGTGCCAGTATTAAATGAAAATAGATTATTAAAGTCTTAAAATACAAGCTTTGTTAAAAAGCTGTCTCAAAGTCCAGCTGGCAAGAGTCTACAAGTTAAAGGGCCCTAAAACATGTTTAATTAATAGGCTAATTTCATTGCTCATAATGCAATTATTACTGAGTATTTTCAAGAAGACCAACTTTTCCCTCTTTGGTGTCAGAATTCCTCTTTGCCTAATTTAGCAATCATTCCATAAACCTTATTTTCCTCACACTAACATTCTCATCCGCCGTCTAAGTCTAATGCGGCATACAGTATATATGGTATACAATCCGACAATCAAATAACTGTATGTAACAATATACCTGTTACGACACCAATGCAAAAAGCGTACAGTACGGTGGTATCCCGGGCTTACCCCGACAGGGAACCGGGGTGACCAAACAAGAGATAGAGGTGAAACGGGTAACTCACCGGTTTGTAGAGCCTGATTTCCGTCTGAGTGTTCGCTAAAGCCCCTGATGGTGGGGATAGACTGGAGCTGGTGGGACTTCGTCAGGATACGCACCTTCAGAGAAAACCCGGGAGAAGAACAGGAAAAACAGATAGAAAAGACAGAGCTAGAGAAGGAAGAGGAGAAAGTGGGAGGAGTCAGGTCACAGAATGTGACCTGAGACGAACAACAAGCAACAGATAACAATGACAACGGACCAAAGAAAGGAACTATTTATTAAGACTTTCTAAGGCGCCTTCTGGTTTTCTTCTTCAATTCTCTGATTTTATTTCCGTGGCAACTACCGGACACTATACTGACAAAGCTGCCCCCGACTAATCGGGTTTTTCACATTGTTGAACTGTATTGGCACAATATTGTTCCTTATTATTTATTTTTTGAGTAGTTTATTCTATTTATATGTTTTTATTTTGAGTGTTTATACAGATTGTATTAACTGTAAATAACCTTTCAGCATTATCGTTATTATAAATAAATATTATTATATTATTATTATTATTATCGTTTATTTATAAGGCTCTACACCGTATCCGCAGCGATGTACAGAGGCAATAGGAAAGCCAGTAGTTACATATACAATACAATAATACAATATATATATATAGTAACAATCCCATCCTGATATTATATATATATATATATATATATAGATATATAGATATATATATATAGTAACAATCCCTGTCCTGATATTATATATATATATATATAGTAACAATCCCTGTCCTGATATTATATATATATATAGTAACAATCCAGTCCCTATCAATCCATGTCCCTCTGCTTATCTCTGTGTTATAGGTGGAATAACAGCCAGTCAGGAAGCCACAATCTATTGTACACAAGGGGCCATTTAGGATGGAAATTCTGATTCTAGTCTCTGGGGATGTCATTTCGGTCTGAAGACAATAATCACAGCTTCCATTACGCTGATAAAAGCTATGCACAGTGCACTATATTTATACTACATACACACGTCTTATTTATACAGCCAGAAGTCACATGACAGGAAATAACCCTTGCTAGGCGCATTTCTTCCTATCGGGGGGGTGAGACATAATAGACGTCATGTGAAAAGACCACCACCCACACTATGGACTATTTATTATTATTTGTTATGCCATGACAAGGCTTAATCAGTAGACTCATCACAGATGGGAAATATGTTATTGTTGCAAGAGGCGAGCGGATTCAGACTTACAGATATTCCCGGTTTCCAATTTGTCGCAATTAGATTTAGTCCGTTTTTGCGCTCTGTGTACCAGATAGGAACGCTGGCCCAGACTTCCAACAATATATATAATATAATATAACGGATAGTATCGGTGTGCTAACAGCCTCGTACTAAGCTAGACTTCCTATTTAACTATTTGGAGGCTTTAAGGGGTGCCTCACTAGGTAAGTTAGCTCTCAATTTAAGAATATATATATATATATAACCCAACATTGGGACTCTTATTGTTAGAGTTAAGACCACTATATTCAAAAAGTGCTTGACAGTGGCTGGTGGCTTATCATATATTTGCACAAATATGTGTAACGGACAGTTTTGTGTTTTAGTTTACAGATAGAATGGTATGGTCTGTTACTGGTAAATGGCATTTCCTTTCCTTTGTTATTTTGGAGGATTTAAGGATTGCCACCTGAAGCGAGTTAGCTCACAATTTAAAAACAAACACATACACACACATATAGTACAGTATCTCAAATATATACTGGTTTTGTGACTTCATTAGTTAGGAAACCGACCATCAGAAACACTCTATTGGAGGCTGGAAGCTTTCACCCAAGACCGCTAAAGTCAGGACTGCCTTGTTCCCAGATGACCAGGTTAGTGAGGATCATTTTCTCTCGTGAGACATTGGTGAGATCATTTTGCGAAATGGGTGATGGTTTCCTGGCTTGGAATTACACCAAGAGAGATGTTAATTCAGTCATAAAGAAATGCATTTTGCATATTCTATACTAACAATCTGCAACATGAAAAGCTGTGTTGGTTGGTTCTTGTCTGCTGTGTGCTGCATAACTATTTAAGAACGAAAAGCTCCCAGTGTTTGAATACACAGGAAGGAATGGATTCTCTAAAATTCCCAGAGGAGACAGAAAGATGGACACCATTGGAGCATGGCTCTTTTAGAAACACTAATGATCTTCAAAAAGCAAATTGTGATTTGTATGTGGAGTATTTCAATGGTGAAGGTGCTCTAGCATGGCAAAATGAAATAGTGTAGTTTAGTTACAATAAAAGTTATGTTAATAAAGTTGAGTCTGTTTGCAATTACTTTTTACTTACCATGCCACTTTCATCAATGGGTTCAGAAGTTGGGTCCGTAGAAGCATCCAAGGAGGAGATGGATGGAGATGCTGTTTTACTGTCCAAGGTGAAGCTCAGCATGCTGTAGTACCACAGCCGTGGTTAGTAGACCTGATCTGCACCTGCTCCAGACTACTTAGATTCATTGACCTTGTTCAACTCCTTCTTGTACACTGTGCGCAGATTTGCGATTTTGCTTTTCACAAAAGCTGAAACTACATGTGGGTAGTGTGGCTTTGATACATCCACCAAAGCTTACAGGGCTGCAGCCCTTTTTACTTTGTTTTAGTAGCATGCTTAGGAGTTAACAGGCTATGCTTCAATAAATTCATGCAGAAACTCCTTCTTGTCAGCCATGTCTGTAGAGAAATATGAGAAATACATTATAAATACAACAGAAACACAAAAACACCCCACTTCACAAAATAAAAGATAAAGCATCCCTCACACAAATAAAGGTTTTACCATAGAACAATAAAAATACAAAGCAAATGTATTGAACATGACCATTGTAATGAAGAATAGTGCTTACCTGAAAGAAATAATAATGAAGGGATGGCAAGCAATATACAAGCAAATTTTCCACAAACTAATCTCCAATACACATCTGACGAACTTTTGATCAAAATGCACCTTTCAATACCCATCGGACCGCCCCTCATGAATATTTGGTGCGAAAGTGACACTGCATAGGCAGACAGTATGGAGCTGAAGAGAAGAGACATGGCAGATATGCAGACTACTGTGAGTGTCTCTGAAGGTCATGAGGAGTGCTCAACAAACAAGCTTGTATACATTAAGTACCGTATCCACACCTAAGAAACTGATGCTTCTTAGGTGTGGAATTTTACGTAAGGGGCCACTGCACATGCATAGTCATGTAGACTACGCAATTTATGTAGCAGCCTGCACGCAAATTAACTACGTGTGGTTTTTAAGGTAAGAGGAGGCGTGCCACGGCAGCCTCCGGGGTTACTTCCATAAAGTGGGTGTGGGGAGGGATATAAATTAGGCTGGGAGGGAAGGCTGGGGAACCTCTGTGCGTATTTTCCCTCCTTAGAGAAAATATGCATGGGTAGTTAAAGGTGCCCTATAGCACTTAAAAAGCAGGGGGGAGAGTGGGGAAGTAGGTGTGGATACATGTGTATCCGCACCTATGGATCACACACTTATGTGTGAATACGGTCCTATGTCTCCACATGAGTTGCCAGACCAGGGTCAAAGTCCAGGAGATCCAAAAATGAAGGTGGGGGAAACACAGATAATGTCTGAAGTTTGTGAAGGCCTTCCAAAATGGCTGAAGAGGTTTTATCCCATCCAATGTCAAGGGCTGAAATGACCATTGTGCAATATTTTAAGAAATGGGATTATGATTGTGTCCAAAAGCTGTATCGCGCTGTTAACAACCGAATAATGCAGTTTCTGTCTAGAGTCATTGAAATTCTTCAAACATCAAAAAGAACAAATTCAAAAAAGATTGTTGGATTTGAAGAGAAAGGAGAAATTTTTTTTTGAAGAGACATAATAAGTGAGAATTGTTTCAAAAGTTTGTAATTCATCCATTGTCATGTTATATTGCTGAAAGCCACTATTTACCATATCCATATGAAAAGTAACTGTAATCCAGTATGCTTGTCATTTCTATCATGGACTGACTTGGTAGGGTATTCGCTCTGGGTTCACGAGGATGTGACGTAGTGGAAGCTAGAAGGTTTAATGTATGATCTGCTCATATGTTAGTGGCCAAAGGTTTTGAAGATATTTGTCAAGACTTGACTTGATAGGCTTAGACAAGCTAGACTTGATTGGACGAGGCAGGCTTGATTGGCCTGGACTAGACAGACTTCGCTGGACTGGACAAGGCAGTCTTGACTGGACTGGGAAAGGCAGGCTTGACTGAACGAAACAAGCTTGACTGGAGTGGACAAGGCTGGCTTGACTGGACTGGACAAAACAATCTTGACTAGACTTGACCAGGACTATTTTTTGGCTTGACAAGTGTAGCTGAGCTGGACTTGACCAAGAATGAATTTGACTTCACTTGGTCTGGACTAGGACTGGACTTGACTTGATCTGAAGTGGACCAGGACTGGACTAGACTTGACCTGGACTGGACCAGGACTGGACTGGAGTAGGCAGGAAGTGGATCAGGACTTGGCTGGATCAGCACATAGGGCTGGATCCAGACTTAAGAAGGAGCATGAAATTAAGGGCCTGATCCAGACCAACGAATGAGAGTGGAGCGTATTACCGCTGCAGCATAAAAACTTTCACTCCCACGACACTCCCCTTACCTTCATTTCATTACGCCCGCCGAACCCTACCCTAACTTTTCCCTGTGTTCGTACGTATTTTCGTAGCGACGTGCTGTTCGTAGCGGGCTAAGCACGCCCATACTGTACAATTTAAATGGCTCCCCCGCCTACATTCCTTAACTCCAGCGTCCATACTAGTATTGTGCTATAAACACACCCCGTCGTCGGAAAAAACGCAAACAATACGAGTATAGCCGCTACGAAAAGGTCTTTGGTACGACCGGAAGTTGTCACTATGCACATGCGCAGTGCGTTTTTTCTACTGTTTTTACGCTTACGATCAGCGTTAGCTCGCATGCTAAGGGCCTGATCCTGACCTACGCCGATGCGCTGTGCTTACTAAAGCACAGCGTATCAGTGTCCC
>WWET01002144.1:136447-150244 GCA_011038615.1 Limnodynastes dumerilii
GGACCCCAGATTGGAGAGGGTCTGGATGGAGTGGTCAGCAAGGTAGCCGATTAGACGCTTCTAAACAAGCCGTTCAAGCAACATAGAGGCGAAGGGCAACAGGGAGATGGGTCGGTAGTTGGAAGGTGAAGTGGGGTCAAGGTTAGGTTTTTTAAGGATGGGGGAGACAAGAGCATGCTTAAAGGGGGAGGGGAAGGAGCCGGAGGAGAGGGATAAGTTAAAGAGGTGGGTGAGATGGAGACCCGAGAAGATTAGAGGGGATGGGATCAAGTGAGCATGTTGATGGAGGGGATGACAAAAGAAGTGAGTGAATTTCTTTAGCTGAGGTAGGGATGAAGATAGACATTGGTGGGTGGCTAGGGAGGAGAAGAGAGGGTGGAGAATGAGATGGAGGAGAGGTGACGGTAGAGGAGAAGGAGCTCCTGATGGAGTCGATCTTGGAAGTGAAGAAGGTGGCAAAGTCAGAGGCAGAAATGGAAAAAGGGAGGGGGGACAGGAAAGAAATGAAGGTGACAAAGAGGCGATGGGGGTTAGAGGATTGGGAGAGGATGAGGGACTTAAAGAAGGATTGCTTGGCAAGGGCGAGGGCAGAGAGAGCATGAACTTGAAGGGGAGAAAGTCTGCAAGGGAATGGGACTTCATCCAGAGGCGTTCTGCAGTACGGGAGCATTTCTTTAGGAACCGAGTGAGTGGGGAGTGCCAGGGTTGGGGGTTGAAGTGGCGAAGGGAGACAGAGGAGAGAGGGCAGGCAGCATCAAGGGCGGAGGACAGGGCATTGTTGTAGAGCAAGGTGGCTAGATTAGGGCAGCACATAGTGGAAATGGGTGCGAGGAGGGAATCAAGGGAAGAGGTGAAGGCCATAACATCAATGGAATTGAGGTTCTTACGTGAAAGTATACATTTGGGGGGCGGGGAAGGAGAGGGAGAAGGAGATAAGATGATTATCGGAGAGGGGGAAGGGAGAGAAGTCAGACAGGGAGCATGAGTGTGAGAAAATAGTCCCTACTCCTTTTCCTAATTCTAACCCTCCCCTCTCCCATCTCCCCTACAGCCTGACCCTAACACTCCCTACCCCGTACAGATAGTTTACTCACCTGTCCCTTGGTCTGGCGATATCAGCGGCGGAGGTGCGGTGGAGGGATATCACCGTTTCCGAAGGTGAATGGGTGAAGTATGCCGAACGGCATACTCATCCATTCTAAAAAAAAATAGAAACTCTGCTTTATTCAAAATAGGGACATCCAAAAAGGAACTTTCGGATGTCCCAATTTCAGAAAGCAGAGTTTCTTAGCGGGGAGTGCCAACAGATTGCCGGTACTCAAAAGGGGCTGACCATAGAGATTTCCTACTGGCAGCTGGGAGTTCAGGGGGTGTGCACTCCCTGCTAACTCCTCTATGGAACAACCCCTCGCTGAAAGAGCTACGGCCCTTAGACGGTTCGGCAGTATGGGGACGATATGGTATTATTGCTATTGGTCAGTTGATAGAGGGGAACTCCTGGAAAACCTGGGCGATACTGGCTGAAGAATTTTCTCTTCCGGGTTCCCATGCATACAGGTACATTCAACTTCGTCATGCCTTACGGGCACTATATGGTGCCACCCCCCCTTCCGTGGCAAATTCCTCTATTAAAACCTTGTTGAGAGGGGCTCCACTTAAAGGCACTATCTCTATGTTGTACTCCGGGCTGGTTGCGGAGGCTTCCCCCGATGTCTTGGTTAATTTGAGAGCACGGTGGGAGGTGGATCTGGGAGCTTTGGACGATGACGATTGGAGTGATATGCAGAGTCGTCTGCGGGATGCCACATCTTCCGTACGCCTGCAGCAGGTTCACTTTTATATATTCCACCGAGTATATATCACTCCCTCCATGCTAGTTACGATGGGTCAGCGTTCAGATGGAAGCTGCCATAGATGTGGGGTTCATCCAGGAGACTTTTGGCATTTGCTGTGGCAATGTCCCAGAGTTATAGGCTTTTGGAAGGCAGTGTGGAATATTGCACTCTGTACCTTGTCTATCTCCATCCCTATTGATCCTAAGGTTTGCCTCTTTGGCTTGACATTGGTGGAGACCTTTGATGCTACCATATATAAATATCTCTTCTCTCTGATGTCTCTGGCCAAGGTGATAGTAGCAAGGGCATGGATGGCGACATCCCCCCCATCACAGGGTCAGTGGGTTTCCCTGGTAAACGACACTATTATCCAGGAGAAATTTGTATATGCCTCTAGGAAGGCACTGCATAAATTTTTCAAGGTATGGTCTCCTTGGATGGACTCCCCTTACTATTGCGAGCCCCGGACTGAGTCTGGGTCTTCCTCTAATGTATAGAATGGCTCTGTTATGAGCTGTCTTGTAAGGTAGTCCTTCCTTCCCTGGGGTTTATTTTTATTCCGGTCTTATACCTGTATACATGTGTATCTCCTGAGGGTGGTGTGGAGCGGAGTGCTAGGAGATTTAGCTGTAACTTCACGTATTTTGTCTTCTCAGGGTATAACAAACATAACAATGGGTTATTATGATGTGTATTCAGCGTGTATGTATTTGTGATGATTACTGAAACCATAACCGGCAGCAACTGACAGTGCTTCCAGGACTTATAAAGGGGCTTCTGACCAGTAATCGGCTTGCAGATCCCCGCCTATGGCTCTGATTGGCTGTGTGACCTGTCAGCAACACAAGCAGCAAGAAGGTAATAAAAGACAGAGGGAGGAAGGGCACACTAGTAACAAACATGTGCAGGCCATGCATGGTGAAATGGCTTGCAGGGAATGATTCCTATATAGGCACTGGTAGAGGACAGCAAGGGCCAGCAGCAAAACAAGGTAAGAACTTACATGAACTTACCAAGATTAGATTGTCGACATGTAACATAAAAGTCCAGAGTCCATTATAAGCCCAGGGGCCGCAAGCAGCTCCATTAAAAGACCACAGTCCATTATAAGCCCAGGTTCCACATGCAGGCTCCATTAAAGGTCCTGAGTTCAAGTGTTTCAATACATGTTGTGTATATGATCGCCTGGTGTTTAGGCGTCAAAGGACAGGAAACGCAAATAGACGGAAAGGGGAAGGTGCCATGTGGGATTAGCATAATCACGCCTAGGAAAGTACTAACGTGACCAGGAATTTATCGGCAAACATTTCATGATTATCGTGAAATAGCCATACACTGTGCGATTTTACATTTTATCTTGTACTTTGGCCCGATTTAAATCAAATATGTCAAAAGATCAAATATTTGTTCAAAAAAGGATTCTTAGACGATTATTGGATGATCAGTGAATAAATCATTAACATACACCTGAACGATGATGCGCCCTATAACACAATAATTGCAAAATCAGCCCTATAATCACTTTAGTATATAGCCAGTTTAAGATTAAAGAGTGCTGGTCCTTGATATATTTCTAACTTTTTCTTTAATGGCTAACAGATTTTTTTGCATGATATCCTCCTTTTTCAAATTTTCTTATATTATGGCCTCACATGTGAATAAGGTAAACCCGAATTTTAAGGATGGGGGATAGAAAGATAAGGCAAGTAACTTGTTGTTTTGGTCTGTTGGTTTTATATATGTTAATATAACTTAGATAATGTATAGTGTAAAAATGAAATCATATTTTATGTAACCATAAAGATACAATTGCAAAGGTGGGCAACGAGGTAACTAAGCAAGTATTGTCTAAAGATTGGGAGTGCAGTTGATTACATATTTACACACACATACACACGCACATACACACACACACACACACAGACTAAAGCACAAGGAGTGTGCTAAACTGTGTTGTTTCATGGAACAGTCACTAGATGGTAGTATATTTCAAAGATTTGTTAGAATAGACAAGCAAACGGTTCCCTGGTAGGTTAGGATCATTCTAATCAATGACAGCTTCATTCCATGTGTTTTGTGGCTTTCACTGTCAAGTGTACAGTATCCATTTTCCTTTTCCTGTTCCTTAATTCCCTGCTATAATGACCAATGCAAGTATGTAATCATTTTAAATTTTATTTGATAATTTTTAATTTTATTTGGTCATTTTTTATTAATGCCAATTATTTGTTTTCGATAAAAAATATATTTGCTTTTTTTTAAACCAGACTATGGGCCGTATGCAGACTACCGGACATATAACATATACATCTGGTGTTTAGCATTTTTTCCTACTGCGCATGCGTCGTACATTTTTTATGTTATCTGCGTATCATTTCCTTATGTAGATTGCGTAAATGTGGTCTGAAAGATGGTAGTCTGCATACAGCCCTATATAAATATAGAATACAGAACACAGTACATTATACACAGTACATTAAACTGCACCATTAATGTACCATGAGGTTTATTTCAAATGTTGGACGAGGGGGCAACTAACCTTACCCCATCTTGTGCACATTGCATCTGTAGGATGCCAGCTGCTCTGCACATTGGCGGATGGCATGGATCTACATAACTGAACCCAACAATTACAAAACCGGCATAATACAAGACAGTAATCCTTTGATATATATTTACTACTGAAATATTTTATTTGGAGTAATAAAGAGCACAAGCTCATTTATTACTAAGGAAGAATCTATGTGCGGAGCTACATAAAGATCCATATCCATAAAGATAAGCTAGGTTTGCATGAACTAAATTAACTTCATGACCACTAATGTTTAGGAATTCTACTTTATTCTGTTACCTATGTATTAAGTGAAAAGACTGATTATGATGTAAGGTACATAAGAATTTGACATTGTAATTGTTTAAATCCCTTTTTTTAGTAAGTATTGGGTGCTTATACTCAACAAGCACAGTCTTTGTGATCTCAGTCTATACGCATCGAGCTTCTAGCATACCCATACATTTTGGCTAGCCGACCCAAATCAACCATTAGGCTGATAATGATGCAGCCTGATAACAATGCAGCCTGATAACGATGCAGCCTAGGGCACAGGGCTTGATGGGTGTGCATCGGGTGCCCGGCACCATAGTGCTGCTTCAAAATCTTAATTCATTAACATCATAAATCATGCTCAAATCATACAAATATAGCTAACCTTTGCAATAAAAGTGATTTAAAGTACTTGTAATGTTTCCTGTACACTATTTACACATACACACACACACACATATATATGGAAGACGGCCGTAGTTCTGGATACGGCCCAAAACGGGCTCTTTCCTGATGTAACTAGGCTCAGTTAGTTTTATTCAAATATAGGCATTTTTCCAAATAAAGACAAATAAACAAAATAAATCCTAGTCTTTCTGGCTCCTGTTTAATGCTATACAGGAGTCACTGCCAAACTGTGCAGCTCCTAATGTGTCACACAATCACAACACGGTTCAGCATACTCAACATATGGTGTCCTTTAGGAGAGGCACTATTGCCCCAGTAGCTGACCAAGGTGGTCAATGATTGAATCACTGCTAAATCTAAAGGACACTACTCTCCTAGTTTTACTGGATCTTTCTGCTGCTTTTTACACTGTGGACCACTTTCTTCTCATACAAATGTTACAATCCATATCTATTCGGGACACAGCTCTTTCCTGGTTCACATCCTACTTATCAATTCACTCTTTCAGTGTTTGCTTTTCAGGATCGAACTCCCCTACTCTTCTTCTATCTATTGGAGTTCTGCAAGGCTCAGTGTTGGGTCCATTGCACTTCTCTATTTATACAACTTCCTTTGGACAGCTAATAGGATCATTTGGATTTCAGTATCATCTCTATGCAGAAGATACGCAAATCTATCTATTCACTTCTGATCTCTCACCAACTGTGTTGGCCCATGTAATGGAATGCCTCTCTGCCAACTTATCTTGGATGTCCTCCTGCAATCTCAAATTTTATCTAAAACTGAACTAATAATATTTCCACCTGCTAATAAATGTTACCCACCTGACCTCTCTATTTCTATTAACAATATTGAAATAATCCCTACTAATAAAGCTCAATGCGAATGTGTTACCCTTGACTTTGAGCTGTCCTGTATTCACATACAATCTGTCTCTAAATCCTGTTACATACATCCAAAAACATTTCCCAACTATGCAAATATCTCACACAACACACTGCAAAAACTCTCATTCATGCACTAATCATCGCCCGCATTGATTATTGCAATGCTCTCTTTTTTGGACTACAGTCCATATTGCATGCAGCAGCTAGACTGATTTTCCTAGCTAAATGCTTTACAAGAGTTACTACACTCTGTCAGTCTCTACATTGGTTACCTGTATTTTACAGAATCAAATACAAGATCCTTTGCTAACCTACAAAGCCATCAACAAGATTGTACCCACATAAAAATTTTCACTCATCTCAAGATATATCCCAGCTCGCTCTCTCAGATCTAATTACTACGCATGCGTAGTAAGCCATTTCGGGAGATACCGCATTTAAGAAGCCAGAGCTTCTTAAGTGTGAATCAGGTCCTGTGTACTCTTCCTCCAAGCATGCAGGAGAGGCCAGTAGCATAATCAGTGAATTTGAAAGATAAATTAAGTTTGACTTTTTTATTTTCTAGTATTTATATGCGTTTAAGCTACTTATTGATTAACACACCTGCAATAATCTTGATTTAGGCCCATATTCAAACACCGGATGTATATGTTATACGTCCGGTACTCTGAATACAGGCCTTAGTTTGTAAGATCGACTATGTGTTAGGTTTTCAAATTAACTAAAGTTTTTACATCTCTGGTACCAAATTTTCATGTATTAATAAAACTATTTTTTTATTATATAGGGAAGGTTTGATTAAACCCCAGATCCAGAGTGTTCATTATTTTAGTGGTGCTAAATAATTCTAGGTACCAAATATTTGTGGTTTGTTTTTTTATTTGTCATGTATGATTGCTTTACTACATGTGAGCATGTGAACTGTTAAACCCTGTCGCTAGACTTGTACCACTATATTAGAAATCTGATTTATGATTTATTTCCCTATTTGATAAGACTAGTTATTCTATTCTAGGAACTCTTATCATATAGAGACGACACTACACACATTGCAAAGAGCGTTTGTATTCGGTGACTCCCTTATCTATACTGCTTTTACAGGGCGTTTTAATGGTTTATTTGTAGACATCCTAATGGGCTGGATCCAGACTTAAGTAAGTGCTTGAAATTAGTTACTCCTGGGCTAAAACATGTTGATTGCAAGGAGAGTCAAATTAATTGTATTCTTTGCATAGAGGGAAATATCTTTGAATTGGTTACTGCACACACATACTGACCAGCTTTACTATCACACTGTTATTTAGACTTGGGATAGGATACGCCACATTTCCACTCTAATACTGTTTGCAACAGATGAAATATGACTCCCCTGCAATCAACATGGTTTAGCCCAGAAGTACCTAATTTCAAGCACTTACTTAAGTCGGGATCCAGCCCAATATCTGATTTATTTTGCCTATGTATATACGGTAACTAAACAGTAATTTACTAGCACGGGATTGGATCCAGACCTGCAAATGTCACCCCACTTACGCATGAAAAGTGTGTAAGTAACATGTTTTGAGGTGTGGGCACATGCATCCTCTAGATGTTACGTGCGATTTACGATAATGTTTTTTCCTCTTGTGAGTGTGCCCTCTAAAGTGCAGTGATTCACATTGTTAACATAGATATATGATGCTAGCTGTGTCTGACAAGGGAATAGCATACTGAGATAGCAGTTGGTCTATCAAAGACTTAGTGAGGTCTAATAAGATTGAGGGGATCTAGAGAGAGTGGTAAAATTTAATATTAGCATTGACTTCAGTTTGCAAAACATCGCATATACGCAATCTACTTATCGAAACGATACGCAGATTACGTACAATAGCTACTACGCATGCGCAGTAGCTATTGGTCATTGAATTACGTCCGTCTATGGAAGATAGACGTAGTTCTGGATCTACCTCAATGTCCCTATTTTATGTGTGTTCGGGAAGTAACAAGTGCCATAGGGCTACTTTAACTATCTGTGCAATGTCCGCATGGACATTGCTGCTACCCGCCCTCCCCGGCTAATCTAAATACCTCCCACTTTTTTCCAAACCCTGCCCGGCATTATGCCGCCTCTTTTTACCTAAAATACTCCGGACACTCTTTAAAGACCGCACGGAGGCAATCTTCATACTGAACTGGAAGCAACTGCTTCTTAGGTGTAAATCCGGCCTTCTATTAGCACTAGGGTTTATATTTTATTGTCTTTGCTTGAATATTAGTGGTGGTACTTCCAATTTATTTGAAGACTAATTAGGATTTGTGGGAAGTATCTGTGTAATAAACAAGTTGGCATTTTTAGGTCTGTCAGTTACATTCAATACAGTGTAATATCCTTTAAATGAAGTTACAGAGCTATAATAGAGAAATACAAACACAAAGATACTTCACTTTAATGACCTGGGATTTCCCAACCGCATCCTTCTATAAATAGTCTGTGTTTAAGATAAACGATCCATTAAAAAACTATGGATATGTTGGCAATAGTATGTCAAAATACAATAGGATAATGTTTAGTTTTTTATTTACCAAGTTACATAGTAAATTCAATAATGACACAGATCTATCAAATAGAATCTTTCAGAATTTTTAATTATACTTGCAAAACAAAGCTCCCAGTTACCAGTTTCACTTCATTTGGGATGCCTATCTTCTTCCTAAAATGGCAAAAAAGTCCCTGCATGAAACTAATATTTAATCTACTAGAAACTAAATTCTTTGCTCCAAAAAAGGAAATAAAAATACGAAGACCTTTAAATAAAATGTGTTACTCTGGGGGGCGTTGTTTGCAGCTCTGCATGAACGGATGTGTTTTAAAAGTACTCAATTCCACAAGCTATAAACTGACTCATACTGCAAGTATTATGTTGAAGACCAGATATAGCCTACACACAGGTGCTGTTAACAAAGAGCTCCTCAGAGTGGGAGGCCTGCCACAAGGCAGTCCTTCCAAGGAATTGGCCTGCACTCCTCTTGCTCACCCCAGTGAGAGGCTTCAGGTTCCCCACCAGCTGGATTACAATGATGACACCCTGATGACTCCCTGGAGTTGGATAAGGAAAACACCAATTCCCCAGATGCCAAAAGCTATGTTCTTACCTTGCAATCTCTCATTTACTTTAAGTCCTCTCTCAGAAAGAGAGAAGTAGTGATGCCCCTTTATAAATCATTGGTACGCCCTCACCTAGAATACTGCGTTCAGTTCTGGAGGCCATATCTCCAGAAAGACATAAATACATTAATGTTTCTATGTATATTGGAACTACAGAAGCTTCAGGGGAACTTGAATGAGGCATCTCTTCCCTTAGCAAGAGAGCAACTAAGTGTCCAACCTATACCAAACCTCTACAGGTTGTGACATAGACTATATCAATGCAGAAGTAGAATTTTTAAAAGAAAAGACAGAAGACTTGGAACATCAGAGCAATATATGTATTAGGGATGTACCAGCTGGAACTGCTCCAAAGGTGTGAAATTTAACTGGGGCCTGGTCTTCACCAGAGCTCCCGATGGTGGGGTTAGGCTTGTGCAGCAGGACACCCAGCAGGTCACTATCTCTGGTAGGCAGCCCCAGGTGAAACGAAGCACCAATAACCAGACAAGGTTAAATAAACCAAATGTATTTATTAGTGCTAATAACAGCATACAGGTAAAAGGAGAATGTGAACTGGGAGCAACAATAACAATGACAAAAACAGGGACAATACAAAACCTATAGGGTAGAAACACTAAAAAGTATAAACAAAAATCAGAGGGAACACTGAGAACAAGGTAGTAGCAATAAAAAACACTAGAAGCTGGAGCATAAGGGTAATCTAAATACATATGACCTTATTCATGCTTAAGAAGCACTGGCTTCTTAAGCGTGTAATCTTCCGAAAAGACCTACCAGACATGCATAATAGGTCATCTACGCAATCTGCGTACCAGTTAGGTATGTAGCTTGCCTCCGTGCGGTCTTAAAACCACTTTAGTTAGAAGTGGCAGGGAGAAGAAATTAGATTTAGGCAGGGAGAGGCATTCTCTGTGCGTTCTTAAGAAGGAAACTATGCACGGTTAGTTAAGGTAGTTCTATGGCACTCAAGTGCCATAAGGTACCTAAAAACAGGGAGTGGGGGCGGTTAAGGGGTTGCACGAGTGAACAGTATAGCATAAGGAAAACCCCAAAACATACACATTAACATAAATAAATACCAAAATCAAGGAGTAACCTACAACAGTACAAGGGCAGCTAGATCACAGGTATGCAAGGCACAATAAGCATGACTGAAAATGAACAAGAGGCTGACAAGGCAGATCAGACAGCATACACACACCAGGAACTCAGGATAACAATTACTAATGACTAGCAAACACTCAGTAAAAGGAAGTCCTATATGTGCAGGTAGAGAAGGTGGAAGATAATTAATCTCCATTTTTCCTTTCCTTTTCCTAAGTTTGAGCTGCTGGCATTATATATTCCAGCACGCAAAATAGCTGGTGACACATCTTCTTTTAATTTTCAATAGAGAACCTACTCTATCTAGGGGTTCAGATATTTAAATCATCCGATCAGCTCTTCGCAGCTAACTTTAAGCCTCTACTGAACTCAAATGGTATCTCTATGTATTTCATGGATTGGCTTATTTTTTCCCAAACCTCCCCATTCCGGTACTATGTCCACACCAGCCACCCAATAACCTTGTTTACGCAGATCACAAATTGCCAAGCCAGCTACAAGTGGAGGGCTTGGTCTGCCTCTTTTCCATCAATATTATATTGTAACCCAACTTACTTAGGTGATATCATGGCACTCCCCCCGGCACACATAAATTGGTAGACATTGAGAATGCATTATAGGGTACTAGCAAGATTAGTTATCTTTAATGGCTACCATTGGCCCACAGACCGCTATCAGCTTACACACACCCCACCATTATATTCACCTTAATGCTCTGGGACAGAACTAATCATACATATACAGTTACTGCCTATCATTCCCCACTAACCCTGAGCTGGAGCCATCCTCTATATCCAATCAGATCGAATTCGGTAAGTGCTGTGTTTTGGTAGTGTAAGGGACTGTCACGCAATGCACATTTCTCAGACACGTGAGCTCTTCTCCCCTTTCCCACCTTACAGGAGAGATTTCACCTTCTGCCACATGCATTATTTCAATTACAGATCTGGGGATTTATACAATGGCAGCCTCGCTCCAGAAACCTGTGTGCTCCAACACTGTTTTTGAAGCACTCTATCTACTGCCGTGCAACAAGGATCAATCTTCTATTTGTATCATATGGTATCATTTGTACCTGACCATCTGGACCTTGAACCAAGTGAACAGGCATTGAAAGGTGACCTGGGGATCTCCTTGGAAAATGAAAAGGGACCAGATTTTTACCGGAATAGGCAAAATTTCTATTACTGTGGCTATCCATGAAAACGTTACTCACATTGGGCCCTATCCTCGGTTACGTCAGACGGGTATTACGTACAGCTCGTAAGGGTTGGCGTACGTCATGAACGTTACGTATGCGGCTGTAACATAAAAGAGGCTGTCCCCCCCCCTTTTCTGAAATTGTATCTCTGCCGTGAATGCAGAGATCGACATGTAAATGAGGGGACGGGGCGGGGGAAGCCCCGATATGACCAGGTATGCGGTCGTAAGGTCGCATACGTGGTCGGAAAAGTTAAGGTAGGAATCTGGACACGTAACTGTCCAGATTTACTACCGAATGCGGGGAGTGCAGGGGGTGTGCATTCCCCACTACGAGAACGCCCGTAATGACCTTGTGCGCCCGTAAGGCACGCGTAGGTCTGGATCCAGCCCATTGGTACTTGGTTCCCACAAAATTGTATAGCTTGAACACCTCTACATCTGACCTATGTTGGAGAGCTTGTGGGGTGCACGGCACTTTTTTCCATGTTTGGTGGAGATCTCCAAGCATCCACAGATTTTGGGGTAAAGTGATTGCGCTAATCAGAGCCGTAACTAGAAATTTTAGCACCAGGGGTGAAAAGGAAAGATGGTGCCCCCTGACCCTGAATTCCAAGCCAATTTAACCATAAATATTAACTTACTAGCGCCCCCTTAATTTTCACGCCCCCTGTGCGGCTGCCCCATCGCACACCCCTAGTTACGGCCCTGGTGCTAATTATATGTATTGTGCACCTTTCTCCTATATAAACCCTTGTATTCTGTAGATACATTTTCTAATTAACTCATCTTACACATCTCATTGACAAGTCCTGGAAAAAGATCCATCCTCCCTCATTGTCAGTTGTCCACAATAGAATAGGGAATGTAAGCACTATAGAATATTTTCCCAATCCCCTTAATAATACCAGGACAAATCCAGAGATAAGAACAGTTTCTGTATATTAGCTTCCGCAATGGAACATATGTATTCACATCCCTCTCACGTGTGGCAGTTCAGCATGCAAAACCCTACCTTCAATGTCCGTATACAAAAGGATATCATACTGACACCCAGAAATTTTGGGGCCCCCATCACCCCTTAATAGGTGAAATAAAATAAAATAAAAAAATAATACAGACTTATAATAGACTATACAGTTGATACAGTTATTACATGGATTATTAGGAAAGGAAAAACCTTAACACAGTGGACTGGATCCAGACTTAAGTAAGTGCTTGAAATGAGTTAATCCTTGGCTAAGCCATGTTGATTGCAGGGGAGTCATATTTCATCTGTTGCAAACAGTATTAGAGTTGAGAGGTGATGTTTCCCAGCCCAAGGTGTCAGGCTCTCTCCCCCACAGCTGTGCTTCTGGCTCTCTCCCTTGCGTCGCGCACTACACAAAGACTTTGCGTTACCCAAGGTCACCTCAACGTCACCTCAACGTCATTGTGCAGTGTGCACCGCGAGGGAGACAGCCGGAGTCACAGCTGTAGGGGAGAGAGCCTGACACCACCGGAGGGACCGCCAGAGGGACAGCAAAGGTAAGTTCAGTGTTGCATCCCCTGATTCCCTGTATAAGATGCACCTGATTTTTAAGTAAAGCTAAAAATAATATTTAAAAAATCCATTAAAAATAAATTTTTTTTAAATTTAGGCTCCAAAAATGGGGTGCGTCTTATACAAGGGAGTGTGTTATACATGGGGAAATACGGTATATACATACACTTATTACTGCAGTATATATAATGTGTGCTTAAATACTGTATTTCATATAAAATAAAGAAAAGATAACCCCTAGTTACATACCTCGCAACATTTGAGAATTGGAAAGAGGGACAAAATTTTGTGGCATGGTAGAGGTATGGGGACACCCAGAGGGCAGGTCTAGTTTCTGTTCCTTTTTATTAATTCAGACATCCATATATCTGCCCAATATTATTTCTCCAGACATCCATATGTCCAGCCTCCATATGTCTGCCCTTTTATTATTTGTCCAGCGTTCATGTCTGCCCCTGTTATATGTCAGTCTCTTTATTATTTGTTCAGCCTCCAGCTATGCCCCTTTATTGAATGTGTGCCCCTATTATATGTAAGCCCCTTTATTATTTGTCCAGCCATCCATGTCTGCCCCTTATTATTATGTCCAACCATCCATATCTTCCCCTTTATTATTATGCTCAGCCTGCATGTCTGACCCTTATTATGTCCAGCCTGCATGTCTGCTCCTTATTATTATGTCCAGCCTGCATGTCTGCCCCTTATTATGTGCTATGTGCAGCCTGTATGTCTGCTCCTTATTATTATGTCCAGCCTGCATGTCTGCCCCTTATTATTATGTCCAGCCTGCATGTCTGCCCCTTATTATTATGTCCAGCCTGCATGTCTGCCCCTTATTATTATGTCCA
>WWET01002144.1:165955-178507 GCA_011038615.1 Limnodynastes dumerilii
CAGTATATTGGGCCAGATTCACAATCCCGGACGTATTGCACATACGTCCGGAATTTACCGATAACTATTTTACGTAATCTACGTGTCGTTTTGCTACGTAGATTGCGTATGTGCGGTCTTTAAGATACCTCCGAGATTGTCAATCCGGCCCTATATAACTACTACTACAGTGTCATATGTCGCATTTATGGTTGCATTATATTTCTTTAGCATTAGAAATTGCTTGTCGTATTATGTTCCCTGCTGCTTAATGATTTCAGTCAGTTTGGGTCTCGTATTCCTCTGCACCAGGGTGGAGAACCCATTCTCTCTCAATCAGAAAAGTCTATCAATAATATGTAATTGGTTGCTTTTTTTTTTTTGCTTGATTCAACATTAGTAACTGAGCCTGACATATTTATGACTATGTGGTAATAAAATTCCCTTAGTGGTGACATCATGAATGTAAATCTGAGAATATGACTCATTTTAAAGACAAGCAGCTGTGAAAAACTTTTAATGCATTTCAACATTTAGGGTTTTTGTTTTCATGATTAAAACGTTTTATTTTCCTACAAATGTCCAATCAAAACATGATATAACATATCCATTCGCACCATGCTATATGGAAATTGGGTGGTTAGTTAACAGCAAATCCTGAGACTGAAGTGAAAAGCAGCTAATCTGACACCCTGGGAAGCTCTTTATGCGAGAGTTTATTTCAGATATACATACAGGGCTGGATTTAGACTTAATAAGGTCACGGACTTCTGCGCTGTGATTGCGGAAATCAACATCTGGCAATGCGCATGCAACCTCCTTGTGAGTGTCATATCAAACAGAAAACATATTTGTAACCACAATACAAAAGATGTGCAGCCTCCGGAACACTTCGAGGGACCTCGGCGGAGGGGTGAGTTTTGGTAAATTTTAAAGGGGAAGCAGCCAGGCTCGCCGCGAGCACAGGCGAGCCTGGAGCAGCTTCCTTTCAGGGGATATTTTTTTTTTTGTAAATATAGCCCATAGAGGTAGAGAGGACACTGTCTCTCCTCTCTTGGATCCACTGTCACAGCACTGCAGAATCTCAGGTTGCAGTGCTGAGACAGTAGACCAGATTATTGAAAATGCTCATACACTAAAAGATACCGGAAACTTGCTCCCGATCGAAATCAAACATGTCAAAAGATCATATAATCACACCAGAGTGTTTCTGGAACGTTTATTTGCCGTTTTAAAAATGGATCTATCCCAGTAAGTACAGCGTTTATTTGCTGGATCACCCAATAAATGGATAATCGGGCCAATAATTGCTCTAGGATATGGCCAGCTTTAGACTAAATTCTTTAAAATAGTATACTACTCTCAAACGATGCAATCTTTAAACAAGGCCTTGCTAAAGATCTATCTATATATGTGCTACACTGTACATCATTCTACCTGACATCCTGTGTCTATAAAGAAGTTTTCATAGTCCCAGTATGAAGATTATGCTTTGTAAAAATGTCTTACTGTATACAGTGCTTAAAGCAAAACTGACCAATGCCGTGTAAAAGCATTCATTCATTTATTTCTTTCTTCATTTCTTTCTTTTTGTCTAGAAGTGGCCCCGGAACCTCCCATTACTGAGTATTCAAAAGGTAATTTGAAATGGAGAAATGGTATTTAGTTTCATTTGTTCCTCCCAGTCTTGTTGTTTTGAAACAATGCAATGGGCTCAGAGCATTTGTGAGAATGGTAATCCATACTTTAGAGCTGGTGGATGGAAGGAATTGGACAGTAGCAGATTATTATTACGACGTTTAAACTGCGCATGCGTAGTAACTTTTTATAAACTGTTAAGGTAGACTATACGTGTGGAAGTGCCTCAAGGACTGACTTGTGAATCGCATGTGGGTAAATACGCACGGAACTCCCACAGGCCACGGAAAGTTACAGCTGGACTATGAAGGTGGAAGTCTATGTGGACACGGATTAGCAAGGAGAGTGACTGGGGTTTTGGTGGGTGTTACTTGCTCTGTCCGTGCGTATATTTGCGATCCGAACACCAGACAGATCTCTGAATATGGCCCTATCAGATTAGCTACTACTTTCATTTCAGATATTTGTCTCAGGTTACTCAGACTGCCTGAAAAATCCAACCAACACTTTCCCTATCTTATCAGGGTTGTCACAGGATGTTAGGGGGATAACCCTGATTGTTTGGCAGTAGGTGGTCACTCAGTGGCGTATCTACCATGGGTGCAGAGTGTGCAGTGCACACGGGCCCCCGCAGATAAGGGGGCCGCCCGTGGCACTCACCCTGCACCCAATGGAAGATCCTAGTGCCACCTATTTCTGTACAAACGGTGACGGTCTCCAGCAGCCTTCCGATCCCAACAGTGCACTGTGCGCGGGTGTCACATGGGGATGTCAGGCGTGCGTGCACTGCGCAGCCTCATGCTCCTCTTCTGTTTGCAGAGCGTGAGGCTGCGCAGTGCACTGTTGGGAATGGAAGACTGCTGGAGACCGTCTCCGTTTGTATAGATATGGATGGGTTTGAGAAGAAGAAGAGGGGGGCCCGTCTAAGGAGGGGGGGGGCGTCTGAGGAGGAGGAGAGGGGGCCCGTGTGGGGGTCTGCACAAGGGCCCCTTCATTTCTAGAAACGCCCCTGTGGTCACTATATGATGGAGTATTATGTCAGGTTCCATGGTTATAGTATAGTGTGCAGCCAGTTTTTAGGTAATCTGCTTGAAACTATTAAAGTCATCACACAGATAGTAATAATATGCAAGCAGTTATCGGTAATAGTGTCCTCTTCCAGTGTGTCCTATCTTGGTTTACAAGGGCAATCCCATTTAATTGTTGCAGTTCCTGTTGTACCACAATACTAGTTTTGTTATTGTTATTACATTTCTAAAAGAAAATAACATTATTTCCTTACAAAATCTTTTAGGACAACTTAATCTTAAAAAACACTGAAACAAAGTCTCTGGGAAGGTAATGGAATAGCCTGCCTTGTCTATGTGTCCTTGGTGTAGCCTATCAGGTACCCTTTATGGTATCTGCTTGGAGTTTTTGTTGCTAGGTTTATTTACAGTAAGAATAAACACAGAATGGAAGTTGCTCAATCAATTTATAGGTAAATGTAAACAGGTGCATGAAAGGCAGGGGTTAGTCTGCTAGCCACAGAAACAAAGGGAAAAAAAGCCCCAGCACACTGACATAAACCAGTAACAAACTATACTATTCTATCTGTAAAATAAAACGTAAAATGTTAAATTTTTACTAAAGAAAATAACATTAATTCCTTACAAAATCGATTAGGACAACTTAATCTAAAAAACACTGAAACACAGACTCTGGGAAGGTAATGGAATAGCCTGCCTTGGCTCTGTGTAGCCTATCAGGTACCCTTTATGATATCTGCTTGGAGTTTTTGTTGCTAGGTTTATTTACAGTAAGTCCTGTTTGAGCTTATTACTTCTTCTTTATTTTAGGAAATTTCCCTTCCTCTATCTATTTCTTGTCATTGGTGTGATGCTGATATTTTGATCTTTGCAAGTGGTGACAGGAGCCTTGATTTGGAATGCAGACACAGTGGTGGCTGTACGTGCTCCCTTCTCTAGTTGAGTTGAATATAAGGGTGGCACAGGGTTAAGTTTCATTGGTGTGTATTGGTCCAGTAATTGTTGGAGCGTGTGTATAAACCAGGGTTGCCGACTATTGAAAGCTTGAAGCCATAGATTACTGTGAGGGGCGGGACTTAATGACGTGTTTTATGCAAATAGTGTCATTAAGCCCCTCCCCCTGTCAATCGCCCATGTGATATCAGGTGTTAATGGGGTGGGCGGGACATGATAATATCAAATCCTTCCACCCATTCCTAGTAACTCTAGGGATTACACGGGTGATTGTTTGGGTGTCGGAGCATGCGGGAGATTTGCCGGCTCTCCCAACGGCCCAAATTTTGGGAGTCTCCTGGATATTTCGGGAGAGTCGGCAACCCTGGCCAAAGCAGTAGAAAAGCAACTTGTTGGGATAGTTTCTTCATGGTGTAGGCAAGTACCCGTTCTCATTACTTGTTGCAGTACTTTCACTGTGACCATTTTATAGGTTTACTGTATTTTTCAATAAATGTTGCACTTTCATTTTTCAGCTTCAGTTATTTACTTTGTTTGGTTATACATTAAGGGGCTGATCCCAACTTTGAACATAAGGGCAACACAGGGTCAAAGGAATTTTAATACTTTAGCATGCTGGGAAAACACTTTGCTTTTGCATATAGAGCTCACATAATGCGTAGCTTTATTTTTCAATGACACAGCTGTCATTCAGCTGGCAGCTGTATCATGTTTGAAATACAGCCAATCGGACCTACAGCCGCATCCATTGTAAAGGTAAAAATTGTATAAATTTAAATGTTACAAATTTTAACTAATAATCAATAAAATGAGTGATTTTATATTTAGTGTGTGATTAATTTACATTGTTGATATCAAAACAATAGAGACCCAGAGTGCCATTCAAGAGGACTTTCTGGATCTTAATTTGCCCTATACAATAAACTTTGTAATTTCTTCTCCTCAGTGCACCTCTTAAACTATAAGAAGTAGTCCTTATTGATATACAGTAGTGCTCCATCACAATTTCTTTTTGTTCAGTCCATTGTAAAAGGATCCAGAGATACACTATGCCACCAGGGGCCTCATTTACTAAGAGCGATTTGTGTAAAATTGCCAGAGATTGCATTAGTTTACCAGCGATTTTTAAGTGGAGTGGAGGTGAGTGGAGATTTATATCTCCAGTGTTTAAATCTCTCTGGCGATTTTTTGCATGAGTGACATACAAATCTCTGGATTTGCTAAGGGGGAGATTTAGTAAATCGCCAGAGATTTGCTGTCAACTCTCCCAAGTTAATTTCGGATGGGGGTGAGTGTTGATTTCATAGAAATCGCCACTCACTTTGCTTTGTTAAGCCCCATCACCTGTGTAAAAAAAAAGAATAAAAGTAAAAAAAAATTAAAAATATTGGCTGCCGCTGCAAGCTCTTCAGCCATGGCATGCAGCTGCAAATAGTACTATAAGGCAAAGCATGCCTATGTATTGTGAGGCATGCTTAGCCTTATAGTACTGTAAGCGACAGCATGCCAAGGGTTAATGTCATGTTGCTGGCAGCATATTGTGTCCGTTACAGTGTAAATAAATAAAAAAATCTTCATGCACCTAATAAAAGAAATATGTGCCCTCTGTTCCTATTAATAATAGTACATTCCCCCTTAGGTCCCTAAATAGTTAACTCCATGTCCGTCCCGCTCCCTAAATAGTTAATTCCATGTCCGTCTTGCTCCCTAAATAGTAAAGTCCATGTCCATCCCAGTATATTTATAGTTTATCAGCTGTCCTCCTTAGGTGTTGACTTAGGTTGTCACCCTTAATGTCCTTAAAAAACATATGGCCTATGTAAAATACATTTCCAAAAATGCATGACGAATTAAAAATAAAAAAAAACAGACAAATTACATTTTTTACAGTAAAAACAGCACAATATAAATATAGATGGTACTCACAGTTCAGCTGTTGTGTATGTTGCCGGGCGCCGATCAGCTGGACGGCTGCTGTGACTCTTCTTACTAGGGCAGGTGACACGCTCCTCTTCTTTCAGTGTTCCCCCGGCTAATGACATATGTTGTGCTGTTTTACTGTTAAAAATTTAATTTGTCTGTTTTTCTTTTTAATTCGTCATGCATTTTTGGAAATGTATTTTACACAGGCCATATGTTTTTTAAGGACATTAAGGGTGACAACCTATGTCAACACCTAAGGCGGACAGCTGATTAACTATTAATATACCAGGATGGACTATTTAGGGAGCGGGATGGACATGGAATTAACTATTTAGGGAGCGGGACGGATATGTAATTAACTATTTAGGGAGCTGGACGGACATGGAGTTAACTATTTAGGGACCTGGACGGACATGGCGTTAACTATTTAGGGACCTGAGGGGACGGGGGCTTAACTATTTAGGGACCTAATAGGGCATGTGCTATTATTAATAGGAATGGAGGGCACATATTTCTTTTATTAGGTGCATGAAGATTTTTTTTTTATTTACACTGTAACAGACACAATATGCTGCCAGCAACATGCCATTAACCCTTGGCATGCTGTCGCTTACAGTACTATAAGGCTAAGCATGCCCTGCAATATATGGTCATACTTTGCCTTATAGTACTAGGCAGTACTAGTACTAGTACTATTTGCAGCCAAGGGAGAAGAGCTTGCTGCGGCAGCCATTTTTTTTGGCTAGTAACTCCAGCGAGTTTAGCACAAACTCAACAGAGTTTAACATAAACTCTCTCGAGTTTAATCCTACACATCGCTGGAGTTTAAAAATCGCCCCTCAAAATTGCCCCTTAGTAAATCCTGAGCTTTGGGGAAAAAATTCAGCTCCAGCAATGTTGGCTGATTTTAAGGGGCGATTTAAAGCACCCCTTAGTAAATGAGGCCCCAGATGTATCTATCTTGATCAGGACCATAGATTTGAAATAAAAAACTGCAGAAGCTCTATTATTTATATCTTTATTACTAGTGGAATCATTCTTCATCCAATATGTTAGTATGCTTTGACACAATGATTTCTTCAAAGAATATCTGTTTTTCAGATAGAAAGTCTGACACTATGATAGGGTAACAGAGGCTGACCTCTCAATCCAACGCTAGTCATGTTGGAATGTGTATGTAAAACAATGTCAATTATTACCCATAAACTGAGTGATGGTATAAATCAGTGTCTGTGATTTGTTACTTGTCTATCATATTGCTTTTTACTATACTCCTGAAATAGGTGCAGTCTGGATATACTGATATTCTGAGGTTGTTTCTTTGTAGATTCTGGCTGTGGTTCAGTAACTGATACAGACCCTGAATGTGATGATGATCGACTGCGTCATAGTGAGAATACTCAGAAAATACTTTTGTCCATACAGCCAGAAAGGATTCGCTGTGGGGTAAGTGTGCAGTTCTTTTTTCTCTATTTAATACATTTTGGAATGAAAATCAGATTTTTTTATTAAAGGAGCTTATTAATTAGATTCATTTAAGCATTATTATTTTATTCATAAAAGCCAATTCGTGGAGCGACAGACGTAATGTACTGTTTCCTATTTTTTCTTATAATGTCTCATCCTGTGTTCATTTATGGACATTCTCAGGTTAAATAAATTACATTAAGATTACCAATAAAAACATTGCAACTTGTTATTGATATTGACTGAATTACTAAGTATATGTAATATAGTACCCACTATATGTTTGAAGGTTTCCTTGGACAGTGGTATAATGACTGTGGGAGCAGACCCTGCACCCATGGAACTCTAAGCTGTGAGAAGTTCTTGCCATTCAGTCTATGAGTGCTGAGCACAGTTTAGCTGCTGTCTTAAACTAGCAGCCTTGGCCATCTTCCTGCGCACCTGAGTGGTCACCAGCAGAATATCGCTCTTTTCACATGTCTGATAGAGAGTAAACACAGCACAAGTCTAACCCCTTATTCAGATTTGGGCCTTGTCTCCTCACTATGAAGTTCTAATCGGTCCACTTTCGCCCTGCCCTTACAAAATTTAGGGATAATTAGTCAGCTCTAAAGAACATAAGTTTCTGCCGTGTTCCCACCATTCGCATTATGCTGCCGCAGTTATCGCCCGACTACAGAACATTACCCCACTTACACAAGTAGAGTGCGGAAGTGTGGTGTTTGGAAGGGAGGGCGCATGTGTCCTCCAGATGTTACGTGTGTTTTACGAACGTAACACCTATTATATGAAACTTAGTTCCTTTGAGAATTGCAAACAAATGGGCTTTGCTTCACCCCCGTCTGCCAAGGAGGGCAGGGGGAACATTACATTGTACAGTGTGGGCAGGATTAGGTAGTTATGAGTGGATCTGCGGTCAGACAGACTGCTGATATGCTCGCTTGACTTGTGCAAGTCACACAATCTCCACACAAGAGAGGGGAGTGACAGGGGGAGTTCACTCCTCTCTTCCGTGAAAAGTATTTAAGACCCCCACACATACGGAAAGCGTGCAGGGGTCTGGATCACTTCCTTGGTGCCAAAGTTTAGATGGTGCTTAAAACTTTGGATGACACTAGATTTAATGAAACTTTCAAACAGGAAAAGTGGCAATGTTGCCAATAGCAACCAATCAGATTCTAGATTTAAAGAAAATAATAGCTAGAATCTGATCCTCTATATATCCATGTTTCCTCCTTTAGAAGCTCATTAAATATGGAAGTAATTCATGATTATAAAGCTTATTGTTAGGTGTCCCTAGACCCTGTCGTGTCATCCTAACTTAGCACTGGGTCTAAGTGGAGGCAACAGGAATACTTTAAACAAGTAAATATTTGAAGTCATGTCTAACACAGTTTAAAAAAATACAGAGTATGTTAACACTATATTCATGTGTATATTGCATCTCTACTCTCCTGATTTAAGAGCTTTTTTGTTTTTCAGGTGAAGTCACAATTATATCTTATTTTTAAGTGCAAACTTGATGGTCATGTTAAGAATTCGGTTTATTTTAACCCATTGAATGGTCCCTCCATAAGATTACCTGCTATCTTAGAAAATGAGTACATTTTATCTGTTGATGCTCCAGGTAAACCTCTTGTTTACATAATGTTTTAGGAACAAACTTGCAAACACGTGTAACCTAACTAACGCTCTGTTGCTCCTGTGCTTGGTACTGTAATGTCCATATAGCCGGATCATGTTATAATTCAGCAATCTTTTATTTATTTAAGCATTTATTAAATACAAGGGGCATGACCTATTTTCAGCCAGGTATACATTGCACCCAGTGAGTTTCTTGCTGGAAGAAATCCATCTACTTTGGCACACAGATGGTCATTTGGTTATTCTAGTTAATGATATTGTATTATCCTGTTCAGCTAGAGATGTTACACCCATATATATGCTGCAAACATTGAGTTTTATTAATAAGTTCTTCTACTATGACTATAAACCATAAGCTATTTTCAATGTATGATTAAAGCCATATAGAATAAAAATAAATGCAATGTGTTGCCCTATTTTGAGTCACAAACACCTTAAAAAATTATTAAATAAAAACAGAAAACCCTCTAAACCTCACAACGTCCGCGAGTGAATTTACACTAGCCGCTAGCGTAAATTCACACATTAGTATATGGTAAGTAAGGCATAGCATAAGGGGTAGTCACGTATCAGTAGCGTATTAACTTACGAAGGGGCGTGTCAGCACCAGTATTTACGCTTTGAAGGCGGGGTGAAGCATTTAAATCGTACAGTATGGGTGTGCTTAGCATCGTAGCTACGTATGTGAAGTCCGTCCGCTAGTGGTTACGCAGTGTAAAGTTAAGGTAGTGTATGGAAAGCGTAAGGCGCCTACAATACATACATGAGAGGGGTGTGTCGAGGGGAGTGCATAGAAGGCACTCTAGCGTAAGAACGCAGCATAGTAAAAGTGTAGCTTTGGATCTGGCCCATTGTAATCATCATTATTGATAGAATTAATAGATATGCGTTGTGTTGCATATGTGTTGCACTGACAATCATATTATTCATCTGCACAGATTTGCCATCTGGACCAGTGTTTTTAAAAGTTTTTTCTGGTGATTTAGTACTGTGCGAAGCTAAAGTCACCTATTTCACAGACATGGAAGAAATCTGTCTCTTACTTGATAGTGCAACTAATCCTGTTGAATTTATGTGTCAGGTAAGCTGGATAATATGCTTTTAACTGCTAAAGCAATACATTAACAAAAGTATTCAGTAGAAATACCATACTTGCCAGCTAATGTTTTACTGAAGGAAAGATTTACAGCTGTCAGGGGCTTGATGACATGAAATTTGTCCTCACCCCATTTTGTAATGCTGTGGATAACTGAATTGAGGGCGGGGCTTAATGATCACAATAATCACATGGGCCATATACGGGAGGGTTGCCCGCTCTACTAGGAGTCAGGGAAAGCTATCTAAATTTCAGGAGTCTTCCGTACAGTTGGCAAGTATTGGAAAAATATAGAATATATATTGAAATGGTTTCTACTTGAATGTGCTTCTGCTTATCCATTTGCTACTACATAGTCTTGTTTTATAATAATTATTTCAAATTTTAAAGCTCAACATAATATGGTGCTGATATATAAACACATGTTTAAAAAATAAATGCAAGTATCCTACCGTATACATTAAGGGCCTGATTCAATTAGAAGCACGGCGCGCGATAGGCGGGAAAATGTTTGCGGTGCGCATTTTCCAGTCTATTACAGTACCCGATTTTTATACGCACCTCTATGAAAAAATTTTTGCACAATTAGCTTCGCACTGCAAAATACGAGGCTGCGGGGGTAATTGAATCAGGAAGTATTCATAGTTGGTCCATCACTTTTTTGGTTAAAACAATATTTATTTATTTTTTTAAATTGACTTTAGGGATTTAAGATGATTCTAAATATTACATGTATACTAACAAAATATATACATTATATACTCAAAAAAAAAAATCTGCATATCATTTTGCCTTATTTTTCCAACATAAAAATAGAAGCAACTTTATATTTCCAGGCCTTTAAAATAATGCCTTACAACAGAGAGGCCCTTGACAAGCTGCTGACAGAATCCCTAAAGAAAAACATTCCTGCCAGCGGTCTACATCTTTTTGGAATCAATCAGATAGAAGAGGAGAATTTAAGTGCAAGTGAGTGAATCTTGTTTCCCTTGTTGTGTCTCAATGAATGTTTGTATGATTTCTTGTATTAACTCTCTGGCATTGCAGAGTTTTGTCTCACCTTCTAGTCTAGTTATAATGGAGGCCATTAAACATCAACCTGCAGTCATTATATTGTGTAATATTACATGATCATATTAACACTGATCAGTTAGGGCACAATGCATCCTGCAGCTGATTCAAAGTTAGGAGAGAGTTCATCTAGGCCTTTCTGCATATGGTGGTCCTAACTCCGACAACGAGAGTCCCAATGTTGGGTCATATATATATATATCCCTTCTAGTCATAATGGAGGCCATTAAACATCAACCTGCAGTCATTATATTGTGTAATATTACATGATCATATTAACACTGATCAGTTAGGGCACAATGCATCCTGCAGCTGATTCAAAGTTAGGAGAGAGTTCATCTAGTCTAGTTAGAGGCCATTAAACATCAACCTGCAGTCATTATATTGTGTAATATTACATGATCATATTAACACTGATCAGTTAGGGCACAATGCATCCTGCAGCTGATTCAAAGTTAGGATAGGATTCATCTAGGCCTTTCTGCATATGGTGGTCCTAACTCCGACAACGAGAGTCCCAATGTTGGGTCATATATATATATATATAAATTGAGAGCCAACTTACCTAGGAGACACCCCTTAAAGTCTCCAAAATGGCTGCTGTGGACCAGCTCCCCCTCACAGCTTCTGCTCCCAGACATGCCCACAGACATAGTATAATTAATTAATTAATTTATTCATTAATTAATTCATTCTTTCATTAATAAACAGCATATAAGTTATTGATTATAAGCAAGTATTTTGCACATAAGTGTCTAATAGGCCTCAAATAAGCAAAATAACAGTCTGGTGCCTTTTTAAAAATGGGAGATCCCGGAGGGAAGCCATAGATGCCTGCAAATGGGTAGGGCTTAATGATGCAATTTATGCAAATCACTCTGAAGCCCTGCCCCTTGGACAGAAATGCCCCTTTTCCCAGTATTATTAGGGATAGGGTTGGGGCTTGATGATGCATATTGTATCATCAAGTCCCATCCTGCCCCTAGTAACATTAAGGGCCTGATTCAATTAGCATCGCCGGGAAAATGTTTGCAGTGCGCATTTTCCATATATATTACGATAGCCAATTTTTATGTGCACCTCTATGAGGCACGTATAAAAATAGAAAAAAAAAATTGCACAAACAGCATCGCAACCGCAAAATACGCGGGTGCGATGCTAATTGAATCAGGCCCTTAAATAATAGTGCTGCTAGGCAGGGGGTGGGACTTAAGGCTGTGGTTTGCATGAAACCACAGCCTCAAGTCCCCGAACTGCCCGAATTACGGGAGTCTTCCGGATGTTTCGGGGGAGTCTGCAACCCTGGTTTCTGTCCAAACGCACCTGTTTGCACATTTTAAAAACGTGCTCATTTTCAGTACACACACAATATGGAAGTTTCTCAAATCACTTTATAGGTTAATGCAAACAGGTTCTATAAAATCATTACAACTGGTAGGTTAATTGGCTGCTGACTAAACTAAAACTAGTGTGTGTGAGTATGTGTGTATGTCTGTGTTAAAAACCTTAGTATGTAGCTATAATAGGAGCAGGGACTAATGTGAATGTCTAATGTTCTCTGTAAAGCGCTGCAGACAATTTGTGGTGCTATATAAGTAAGTGATAATAATAATAATTTCAAACAATGCCATTACCCATCACAAAATATCGTTTGATCACACATGCATACACACTTGGATGATATCGTGTGAATCAGTCATTTAATCAATAATAATAATAATAATAATAATAATAATATCAATAATAATAATA
>WWET01002144.1:178606-201601 GCA_011038615.1 Limnodynastes dumerilii
TGTAAAATCTCTAATTTCCCCTAGTTTTTTAAAAAGTAAGGTAGAAGCCAAAGGTTGTTTGCCAAAACCATTGGGGTATTTTCCTTGTGGACACTGCAAAGTGTGTAAATTCATCCATAAGGACAGAAAATATTTTTCCTCCTCAGATGGTCAGAAGTGTTTTAAAATAAAAAATTGTCTTAATTGTCAGAGTTCATTTGTAATATATATGATGGAGTGCCCGTGCGGCCTCAAATATATTGGTAAAACTAAACGCACTTTTAAGACTCGCGCTTTGGAACATATGAGAAACATTTTAAATAAAGTCACAAACCACAGCGTACCTAAGCACTTTATACAATGCCACAATTCTAGAATTGATGGCATACAGTTCAAAGCAATCGAATATGTCCATCTAGATCCCAGAGGGGGAGACAGATTAAAACAGCTATCTCAGAGAGAGAGCTATTGGATTATAACACTAAATACCCTGCACCCTTTTGGCTTAAATGATAATTTTGAGATTACTCCGTTCTTATAAGTTTAGCACAATATCCCCCGTCTTTTAGAAGTATAATAGTATTCAAGTATATAATATCTCCTTATTAGTATTGCCTTTTTAATAAGATTTTTTAATGATAGAAGCAGAACAACCTCCAATTGAGAACATTTTTAGGAATGTAGGTTATTTATTTATTAACTCGAAAGTTTTCTTTTTAGTTCTTTCCTCCGAATATATAATATTAATTTGAAATAAGAATGTAAAGCTCATTTTAGTGTTAACAGTATTTATGTAAGTTTTTAACAAATATTTGAAACTAATTACTTTTCTTTCTTATTCCTTTTTAGTGTAACATCGAATAATCATCATGTAATATAATTTTATATATAGACTTCAATTTTTAGTTTGTAGGATGCTTTTTTGTATCTTAGAATACATGTTTCCACTGCCTAGTGCAGAACTGAATTATTAGAGAAATGGAAAATCACTTTTAGGATAATAAGTTTATATTTAATTATATTTAATGAAATGTATAAAAATCCTTTTAAGATATTAAGTTGGTTTTAATATTAACTTCCGAGTGGTTTAGGAATCCTTTATGAAATATAAATTCTTTTTAGTCTGCACTATGTTGTATGTACTTTGTAAATGCATGTTGTAACTTTAAATGATGCTCAAGCTTAATTGGAGATCAGTATATAAATATGCTGGCATTGTAGCTAATCCACGCCCCCTGACGAAGTCCAGAACGTGACGAAACGCGTAGGGGAGGAGCTACGAGGACCATCAACTTCTTGGCACTGCTCCACAGCCTCACTGATTACTAACAGTCTCATCGACCACCAACAACACTGCCGCATTGTTCAACCAATACCATCTCATCACCGCTATAGTCCGGGACGCCGGGAATAGGAAAGTGTGATTGAAAGACTGCAGGCTACGGTCAGAGACTTTTTAAACCACTTTTTACTATCAGCAATGATTTGCCTATATGTTTTTTACCTTCTATGAATGTTGCAAGACTAATAAATTTATTTATAAAACACACTAAGTGTATCGACCTTACCATTAAGCGCCCCCTTGGAACTTGTTACATATATATATATATATATATATATATTACACATTTTACACATAGCACATAAGTTCTAGATGTCTTTCATTAATGAGCCATATATATTGTTAATGACTTTGTATGAACGAATGTTCCAGTAACTGACATCTGATTAATTTGTCATTGAAAACTAGTGTTTCCTGACGGTCACAAAATTACTGTAAGCTTTTAAGCTTTTCTATCCTTTCAGACCAGAGGGATGAAGAATTACCAACACTTCTGCATTTTTCTGCAAAATATGGACTTAAAAATTTAACTGCTCTTCTTCTCACTTGCCCTGGAGCATTACAAGCCTACAGTGTGGCCAACAAGCATGGGGATTTTCCAAACAACATTGCAGAAAAAAATGGCTATAAAGATTTGCGACAATTTATTGATGAATATGTGGTGGGTATCCTTTTGGTGGTAACAATATATTTTTAGTAGTACATTTACGCAATCTATGTACCAGTTTGCTACGTGGTTTAGGAAGAAAGAGGCGTGCTTATGCTGCATCGGGGAGGATTTAGTTAGAAGTGGGAGGGGGAAGGGATTTAGATTAGCCGGGGAGGGCGGGGAGGCATTCTCTGTGTGTAGTTTTCTTCTTAAGAAGGAAAGTATGCACGGTTAGTTAAGTTAGCCCTTTGGCACTCTTAAGTGCCATAATGTACCTAAAAACAGGGGGCGGGTTAAGGATCTGTCCACAGCTAACTCACTCTTCGTTGTGAATACGTCCCTATGAGAGTATATGAAGGAGATTCCGACAAATTATAAACACCACAAAGAATTATTGGTTTATTCATTTTAAGTGCCTGGAAAGGAGGCATATTGCATTATATAAATGTGCAATAAAATTAGCAGTTGGAAATAGAAAATATAAATTGCTAAATAAAATACTGTAAGGAAGTGATCATAAGAGGTCTAGCAATTCTACTGCCTGACACAGTCTAATGATCAAAAGGAAATTGCCTAATATGGACTGGATAGAGAAATGTGGTGATATCCGGGACCAACTTATTGAGTCCCCTGTGACCACCTCTCACAAAGATCCTGCCAGTAGCAACTCCCTCGCTGCTGGTGCATGTAATCAGCACCAGAGATGTGAGATGACAGTCTTTATAGATTCAGACTCTTACCTATAGGTTAAGCGCTGAAGCGCTGTGTCACAACAAATAGAAATTACAAGTTCATTGATGAGGAGAAAAGCAAAGTAATCACTGAGCATTAGCTCCGCTTCATACATTCCACAAAACATCTCTTGCTCTTACCTTTAGAATGTTTGTACACTTAATTTCATTACCAGGAAAGCAAACATTTAGACATATGACATTAGATACTTAGCATTACATAAAGGATTTTGCTGGAATCATGCCACATTTATGCTTTATTACTTACACAGAAGAGGACAGAAGTTTAAGACCACTTCAACAACACCACCTACCAGCTGCAATGTGAAAAAAGAAATACTTTAAAAGTTTCTAATAATTATACTAAGAACATACTAAATAATAATCATTTTTATTTTTCTTATTTTTTTTTATACAAAGGAAACTGCTGATATGTTAAAAACACACATAAAGGAAGAACTAATGTTTGGAGATCCAGATGATGATCCAACATATGAGAGCATGGCGAATCTGCACACCGGTCTGCTGATGAAGTGTTCATTGAATCCTGGTTCTGATGATGATTTGTATGAGACTATGATTAATTTGGTCCCTCAGAGTGGTCCTGAAGAAACATGTAAGTGTTTCTTAAACCATCATTTCCCTTTATCAGTCCTGATATACAAGTACATTTCCCAATTGTACAGAACATGGACAGGTCAATTTTGGGCAGTTTGGGATGTTGCATAATTTGCAATGATTTTTAAATTGGTAATTTTGGGATATTTGGTTTAAAAAAGTCATTTAATGATTTATTCTGCATTTATTCTGCAACTTTTTCACTGTTTGATGGTGCTAGAGCCAATGTTCAAAATTGGCCTTGTAGTAGGACTTATAAACTCCCCCATTCTAGTCTGTAAACTATAGCCGCCTTTGTTGCTTTACTAAAGGTAACTGCAGAAAAACCTATAAATGTACTTCTCTCCAAACAGGCACTTGTAAGTTATGTAAAGATGTCACAAACTATAGTAGATCAAACCAAGGTGATGCAAAACTATATACATCTGAGTAGTAACAGTAAAGTGTATATAAGAATCTATGAAAGTTGACAAACTGATCATGGTGGTATATAATTAGAGTTGAATAGTAGCAGCAGAGTCTACTCTAGAGTCCAGTGAGAGAGCATAGACAATGGAATCAAGATGATACAAAATTAGTGTTCTGTAGTTAAAAATTTTAGATTTATCTATCTATATGGCTATCTCTTATATACTTAAAAATAAAGGGCCGTATTAGTCGGAATTGCGCCCTCTATTTTTAGTCTCTGGCCCGTATTCAGACTAAAGGACGTATATACGTCTGGTGTTTAGCGATTTTTACTACTGCGCATGCGTAGTAAGATTGCGTATATGCAGTGTTTTAGACCGCATATACGCAATCTACGTAAGGAAAAGATATGTAGATTACGTAAAAAATTTATTACGCATGTGCATGAGTAAAAATTTGCTAAACACCGGACGTATATGTTATACGTTCGTTAGTCTGAATACGGTCCTGAGACTGTATTTTCGCACTTGATCTTGAACCTTCAGCACCACTTGTATGCTGTATTTGTCTTGTATGCGAAAAAGAAGAAAGTAACTGTAAGACTGTGACACGCCCCATTTGCTAAAATTATAATTATGAATATAAAAAAGACTATGTCTAGAGCTCTAGTAACAAATAAATTCCTTTGCCCAAATACCCAGCAAAAAGATTCTAAAACCACAAGAGTACTAGTCAGCGCTAAGACCCAGTCACTAAAAATGACTCAAATTGAACACATTACTTATAAAAAAATCAACAATGTATTAATACACCCTACAATTTAACAATTACAAAATGAGTAGCTCTCTATTGTTTACAGTATAGCAAATATAAATATTATCATCAGCAGTGACACCTGGAGTTGATAAGAATGCCCTTGCAAATTATAGTAAAACTCAGTCCATAATAACCCAGAAAGGCCTCAAATTCCAAGTAAAGACTGTAGTAAATGGAACAATAGAATAGCCAGATTGTTATTTGTCAGTTCCACAGGATTATAGGTTAAGAGGAAGCTGACTTCCATTACTCTAACCCTAACCTTCCCCCTTAAAATCTCTGAAAAGTGTTGCTCACCTCTCTGATCGGGTCTGCGGCGGGTGCAACATGCCTGGCGGCTTCCAAAAATGAATGGGTTGGCATACTTACCCATTCTAAAAATACATTTGAAAATGGCTGCCTTTTTGAAATAGAGAAAGCTGAAAATTAGCTTTGGGCTGTCTCTACTTCTAAAAGAATAATTTATTTGCAGCAACTCAAATACCTCCAACTGTGCATGTGTAGTATGAACGGACATTATTTCTGGATTCCCTTTGTCTTTATTAGTCTATCAATTGTGTAATTACCTTGAAGGAAAATAATGTAATAATTATTATATAATTGTAATAGGCTATTCTAATATTGGTAGCTATTTTTATGATATAATATTTCCCACAAAGTTATATTGATGTAAGTTGTGTAAAACAGCTAAAGTCATTTTATTCAGACATTGCTGTTTATTGAACTGTCGGGGAGAGTGCTGCAAGAATAACCATTTTTATAGAACATTTTAATTATACTATTTTTGCCAGATGGGAATCTGACCTTGGTGGGGAGGAGAGAAACCCAATTGGTGTCTTGCCTAGGGCCCCATGAAGTCTAAATCTGGCACTGCCACAAATGCTCGAGCAGATTGTGACCTAGGGAGTCTGGAGACCAAGTCAGCACCCTAAAGTATTTGTCATGTTTCTCAAACCATTCCTGAATAATATTTGTGGTGAGGTAGGGTGCATTATCTTGCTGAATGAGTCCCTCAGGGCATATTGTTGCCATAATGTGGTGTACTTGATCGGTAACAATGTTTAAGTGGGTTATACGGGTCAAAGTAACGCCAACATCAATCACCACAAAATTGCACATTGTAACAAGAAAATCAACATTATTCACATTAACAGTCAGTGTTTTCACTGATCAGTATTCTAAAAGCAATAATTTTTATTGGAAGTATGGAAGAAGTTTGGAGTAGTTTGGGTTATATTAAAAATATCACTAAATAGTAGTTTAAATTTCTTGTTAATTAGATTTTTGGGATTTTTTGAGACTATAATCCTGAGTTGACTTTATATGAAGGTAGCTTTTAAGTGTATATAGCTTAGTGACATGTTAGAAGCTTTTAAAAAGTGTAGTAGCTTAATGTCTGTGTGAAATTATAAACAGGTATCAAAATGACTTTGCAAGAAGCTGCAGTTCTGATTGTAGGCTTGACAATCATACTGTAAAGAAGGTGTTAACCAAACAACCCTTTTGCTGGAAACTATTTTAGTTCCTTGTGTCATATTCAGTTCCTGGAACAATTGGGAGTAATTTACAGCTGAGTAGTTGTACGGCCACATTCATGTCCAATCTAAAATCAGCTATATGTAGGACATATTTCACTCACATACTGTAGTACATTTGTCAGGATGAATGACTAACGACAGATGTGGGCTGTTATCTTCTACAAGTTTAGAAACGTTTATCCTGCAGCTAGGAACGCTTCAGGTTTACCAGAAACTACCTGATAAAGGTCACCTCTCTGTGCACTTTTATGCACAGTTATGACACATATTGTTTGTATAGGGCAATTATTGTAATATTAACCCTACAGTGCTTGCTACATATAAGTGTAGATAGTCATATAGTAATGGAGATCTTGCGTTGTAAATCTAAAAATAACTTTGCAGCCTGGTTTGGTGATTATTCCTGCTACTTTTACACCTTTACCGCACGTTGCATGTGGTAATGTCAAAGCTAAGGGTTTTTTCTCACTTCATTTTTAAATGGTTTCTCGCATTTGATTACCCATACAAATATTTACACATACATAGGCATAAGTGCAACAGGATTTCACACTGCGCATGTGCAGAACTGGAGGGAGCACAAAAAACGGCTGCAAAGCTATCCATCCCCTTGTAACTGCTTCTGTGTGCTCTGCGGTGTTCCAATATATGTAAATGATAAAGTGGGTAGGTTTTGTGCTTCTGCGAGCGCAGTAGTAGGACAGATGCCCTGTGCTACCAGCTCAGGGCTGGTGTGAGTATGATACGGAGAGGGCTTTCCTTCATTATATGGCACTACTTTTAGTTTAGGTGTACACATTTTTTTTTTATAAATTCTATATTTTGACAATTTTCCATTTTTTAGAGAGACATTACAAGCATTAGCATGAAAATGACCATTGTAACAAAACAAGAGGTCCAATTCTAGAACACATATATGATATGTAGACATGCCTTTTGGGCCTACTGATATCTTATTGAACTTTAGTGAACTAATAGTTCTTAATAGGATATTAAAATATCATAAAATTATGTATGTTTTTTATTTCTTGAATTTAGCTGTGTGCATGATAAAAACATAAAAAACATTCAGCTTTAATGGTCCTTGAGTTAGGACTGGACAGAAGGAATTATTAGTATTTTTTATAATTCCTCATTTATACCCTGTTCACAGTGAGCCAGGGGCAAGACCTGACGACCTGGGTCGTGGCTCAGTGTGAACGGGTGCGCCTGCAGCTACCTGGGTCTACTGACCTGGGAATTAGACCTGGGATATTTTGAGTGTTATTCCCGATTCTGACCCGGGTAGCCGTCAGTGTGAACGGTGCAAGCCGGGTTTTTGGTTTTTCAACCCAGGTAACACAGAAACTTCAGCATTGATGTAATTTATTTACTATTGCCCTGGCTAAAAAAGGTAGCAGAGGCATGAAATGGAAGAGAACATGAAGAAATAGGACCCTACGTATGACAGCTAACAATATAAGTAGACAGACATTGATGAAACTATCACATTGCAAAATCAGTGATGTGTGAAGTATGGGTTGGTTGGAGATGATGAGGTGCCTGTTAGCACCTGTGGAGTTAGGTGGAGCATTCCAGTGGTAGATGTCCTGAAGGTGGGAGGGAGCTTGAATAAATGGAAATGGCTGGCGGCACGTGGTACACCCCAGACCACCTTCACTCTAGACACCAGGGCACTTATTCAGAGTACCGGACGTATAACATATACGTCCGGTGTTTAGCGACTTTTACTACTGCACATGCGTAGTAATTTTTTACCGTAATCTACGTATCTTTTGCTTATGTATATTGCGTAAATGTGGTCTTTCAGACCGCAGTAGTAAAAGTCGCTAAACACCGGACGTATATGTTATACGTCCGGTACTCTGAATACGGGCCCAAAATTTATTATTGCACACTCCAGTACTTAAGGGAATGGTGGCCATACCCAACTCCTAATTTTCTATCAATTCCATAAATACTTTGTGACACAAAGGAACATTTTAAGCAATTTGTTTTTTGTAAACAAACAAGTGATGTAAAATAACTGGTATGGATCCTTTTCTTAAGTACACTTGAGCTTTTTTTTAGATGCAACACATTATTTCCAAAACACCCCAAGACAACATCAAATACACCAAGGGATTGAAGTAGTTTCTGCCTCGATTAGCTGTGTCAATCTGGATGTTCAACCTTTACTTTAAAAGTGCACTACAACTATATACAATCCCGTCTTCACACGTGAAAGACACCTGTGCAGCACTCTTAATTATTTCATTTTAGTTCTAGAAGGAAATAATGTGAAAATAACAGGATTACCTATAACACAGTTCTACCACAGAAAAGACAACCTTTGTGTTAGCATTAAATTAAGTTTCGGTTCATGAAGGAAATTTGGCACAAAACCAGAATTACTGTATGTACTTTTGTGTTTGCTAATGGCATTTGCACCTTTTGAATGTGTTTTGGTTCATTACACAAATATCTTTGTGTCTAATACATTACTAATATTTATGTTGGATGCCACTGAAATGCATTAGGGGCAGTGACCTTATATGGTTCCAGTATAATAACTTGCAATCACTTTCAGTTCTTACTCATTCATTAGGTTCTCAGAAATTTCTACAGCCAACAAGTTAACAAACATGACTTAATCCAGTCCAATATCTTGCAACATCTTGAGTGCCGCATAGATGTTGCCATAACTCAAGATATGGGTTCAACAGTAGGGTGGGATGTGGCAGTAAGATAAGTGCTTCCGCAGTGTGGTATGGAAAAGGTACGTAAATAGTGCAGTGAGGTAGCCCTTACACACTTGATTTCTGCACCATCCCCAATTTATGTTGCAATGGTGTGGAAATCTTAAGGCAGGGTCCTGTGATCATAACATCATACAAGAAAGGAAGGTAACCTCCTTCAGTAGGTATTTACAGTAGGATGCTGCAGAGCTCTGAGTCCAGCAGCAGCAGTGGACGTCTGGATCTGGTTCATTGTTATTAGAGGAGGGTACGATATATTTATCTAGTTCTAGTTGAGCCGATCCTAAAAATACACATGCAACTAAATAAAAATGTATAAATGGGTAGTGGGTATGTAGCTTCATGTATTCTACAGCTTGTTGTTGGATGTAATACTTTCTAAAACTTCAGTATGTATAAAATGCAATCCAAAGATTTCTAACAGTTTGTCTAAAGAAGAGAAATATGTCAAAGCAATCTTATCTCTTCATTATTATTATTATTATTATTATTATTATTATTATTAGGTTGTCTAATAATTTCATAATGTCTTCATTTTAGTGTGTCACTTAAACTGTAACTTACTCCCCATAGATGTTGTTATGACACAGATTAGAGATGCTGATCCATCGCTAGAATCACATGGTCTAACTGCCGAAGAATCAATAATACGCAAAATTTTGCAAGGTGAGCATCCTTGTTGTCTAGATTCAGTGCAGATTGTTCCCCACCACAGTGCCCCCATTTCATATGATGCCACACAGAAATGTCTCATTACATATAATGCCACACTAGGGCGGAAACTTTTCAATTCCCCTTTTGCCATGGGTGTCATTGTACAGTATAGGTGAACCCTCTGAAAATGTACTGATCCAAGTGGGATTGGTTATAATACAAATTCATGAATGCTTGCTGAGCGTAGCCCGGTAATTATTGATTCTTTTGATTTTGTGCTGAGATCTGATCACATCAAAATCTAAATTCTGGATCTAAGTCACATAGGGCCTGATCCAGACCTACGCCCGCGAACGTAGCGTATGATCGCCCCGGCGTATAAACTTTCACGCCCATGACACTCCCATTGATTGTACCGACTTACGGCGGCTGCACCCTACCCTACCTTTTTTTACGGCGGCTGAACCCTACCCTAACTTTTTCCAGCGTCCGTACGAATTTTCGGACCGATACGCTGGTCGTACGGGGCTTAGCACACCCATACTGTACAATTTAAATGGCTATCCCCGCCTCTGTGTTGTGTAGTAAGCGTCCGGACTATCGTCGTACAAAACGCACGCCCCTTGGGCGAAAAATACGCTTAAAATACGCTCGCTGTACGCTCATGTCCTTCGGACGACCGGAAGTTGTCATACTTCACATGCGCAGTACGCTCGGTCGCGGGCGTAGTTCTGGATCATGCCCATAATGCGTCCCAGTTGTGCTTTCTAAAGCCACTTACTAGCGACCAAAATTGACATAATGTCTAACAATACTGAAAAAAGCCACAGCTCCTCCAGGGGCCACAAGTAGTTGTTTCTTACCAACCTTTCTTAAGCTTAATGTTCCTGATCCAGAGTGTAAAATTAAGAGAAATTCAGTTGGAAAGTTACACCTTGGCAAAACCTTGTTGAACTGTGAATAACATCTTTTGCAAACAGCATTAAAAGTTGAGTGGGGATGTTTCGTAGCCCAAGTCTAGATAACAGTTTAAAAGAATATGTGTGCAATAAGCAAAAGCAAAGTATTTTCCTTGCATGCAGAGAATAAAATTAATTTGACTCCCACTGATATTGAACATGATTTAGTCCAGGTGTAAAATTCCACTTGTTTTCCTCTTATTTTCAAGCCCTGGATCCAGTCCATAATATATGTTTTCCTTTTATTATACCTCCGTGTTATATTGCCAGTCCTTGATGATTGTTCTTGACTTTTTATTTTTCTCACTAGATTCTACTTGTATTTGTAACATGCTATAATTTTTTTTTTAAGGATTAAATAAATTGTGGCTAACTTTTTATTTATTTATTGCTACCCATGATAAGACTCATTCGTTTATTTATTTATGTTTTTATGTTGTCTGACAATTGCTAGGAAGTAGCATAGACAGTTATGATGTTGATAAGGACGATGAAGATCCATATCATCAATGCCACGATAAGGTTTATGATACTGTATCTGAAGGCTCACTACCCACTTCAGTTATCTGTCGGCCTCCTGTACCTGTTCCAAGAATAGATGAACCAGAAGTCAAGCAACCTTACATATCTCAAAGTAAGTTTAATCTGCAAGCGCATAAGATCTGTTTTGTATTGTATACATGTTGAAAATGAGAATTTATGTGCCCTCTGTTATTTGTCCTTGTGACAAAAAATGCATCCTGCTTTTACCAAAACCCCATGCAAGTACCAGGAGACTTAAGTGAGATCATGACACCGCAAAGGGTATAGTGTATGAGCTTGATGTTTACGGAACAGACAGTTAACTGTTTGGTACTTTGCCAGAGAAGTGAGCAGGGACAGACAGGGAGAAAAGGAGGACAGGAGCAAGGACAAGGTAAGGAAATATTTTTTCTTGCTATAGTTGTTTTAATGAATTAAGCAATGATACAGAGACCGTCCCATGCTAAATGGCAGACTGCATAAAGAAAGAGAGGAAAGAAAAAAATAAAAATATTTTACTGGTACACAGTAAATAGACTTTAAGTCAGGGTGCATACAAAGCCATCAAGACTGGTCATGTATGCAGAAGACTGCTGGGAATCAGGATTAAAGACAATATAAAGGATTAAAGACAATATAAAGCAAATTTCCCTCTAAAGGTTTGACCACAAACACATTGTAAACATTGGTTTCAACAGTTTGGAAAATGTTATGTTAAATAATAGACATGAAAAGCTGAATGAATACAACACCTTCCCACTATTAATCTTATAAAAGAATGTTAGTAACAGCGATAGTTTCCTTTTACATCCACTTCCTCATTTAAATAAACTGACAGTAATAATGATTTGCCTAATTTGCATGAAAAAGAGAAGCAGTTGAATCCTTGTTTGCTTGTAGTCATACTTATTTTAGAAATCCCATGGCTCCTAAGAGGAAGGATGTCAGGGGAAATAAGGGTGATTATTCCCCAGAAGGCTCTGAGCACTGGCACAAAAAGGACTTTGTTCAGTGTTTAAATTATTATACATAGTTCTGCCCTAAATCTGTCATGTGGAACTAATTCTTTGGTTTTGATAGAAAACACGTTACTGAAGAGCTACATACATAACAGTAACAGAACAGCAAAATTGCTCAATCATATCAACCCTTATAATTGATAGAAGGATCGATCTACTAATATATCTGCTAATATGTTGCTGCTATGCTCATATATTTATATTGACTCAAGAAACAGCATTCCATCACTGACAATCTAGGAGGGGATAGAGACAGGGGGGGGGTAGATCCAGAACTACGTTTGCCGTACGTTTATTCGCGTAGCGTATTTTCATGCGCGTAAATTCGCTACACTCCCCTCGGCACACCCCTTGCACGTACGTATTTTGTCAAGATACGCTTCCTAAACCCTACCTTAACTTTTTCCAACGTAAGCGCAGTCATACGCACACGTACGTATGGGCTAGACGAAGTTACGCAGCTAAGCATGCCCATACTGTACACTTTAAATACAACCCCCCGCCTACTTCACGTATTTCAGACGTATTTTGTTGTAACGTAAAATTGGCACGCCCACATTGAAGTATTTACGTGACACATACGTGAATGGCCCATACGTTCACAATTACGCTACGTTAATGTGCGTATTTTCTATGGTGCGCATGCGCAGTGCGTACAAAACAGCGATTTTACGTCTCTGCCACGCGTAAATTCGGTCCGAAGCGTTGTTCTGGATCAGGCCCAGGGTCTTCAAGGGATAAATCTCAGAAAGTATATTACATATTAACCTGAAATTTTGACTGGTCCATAGAAACTTACTCCCCTGCCACAGACAGTTAAGCGGCACTCTCTATCCCCCCTACCTACAGATTCTTACCCTAACCCTCCCCTTCCTTTACCAGCTTAATTCAAAGTGTCTTCTTCTAGGCTTCATCCCCCCCCCCCCCCACCCCCGCCTCACCCCCCCCCCACAGCCTATCCCTAAGTCTCCCCTTCTTCCATCCATCCACTCCCTGCAGCCTAACCCTAAGACCACCCTACTAAAATACATCCCCTCCCCTGTCCGTTCATTTGGAAAGCGTTGGGTATAGCAGCGGTTCTGCGGTGGGGTTTTCGGAATGACTGTGTATAAATCTAAAATGGGTGCTTGCAGCAGCGAACGGAACCCAAGTAAAAACTAAACAAAAAAACCCAAAAAAGAACAGCCTCCTATTGTGCCACACTATGAGGACCATTCAATTAAAGAAAAAAAACACATAACAGAGCCTATAAATGGGTAGCAATACCACAGTTATTATCAATAGTTCACCATGCCACAAAGTAAAACACATTTTATTTCTTAAAAAATTAATTAATGCTGATATTTGAGCTTAGTCTTCGTTTATGAGATACAATGTGTTTATCATTTTCTTTGAGCTTTGTGTATTTTTTAGATTGATTCTTTGAACCTATAAGAGGGGGTAAATTAGCACAGTTTTACTATTGTGTTGTACAAGTAACACAAATAGGCAAACATGTTTTATGTAAACACAGTGAAATTAACCCGTTATTGGTTAGGAAATATTACTTTAATGGCAAGCAGCTTAATCCAATCAGAAAGAAGACAGATGTTTAATCTGTGTCATACAACTCTCCTGCTGGAACCAATGATCTTAGAGGAAGATACTTTCAGAAAAGGGAGCTATTCATTGAGCTGATTGGCTCCAATTAAAATTTCTCAATAATTGCATGTGCAAAAGTTCAACGATTACTAGCCATTTGAAAAATCCATTCTGATCATACACTACAGCGATTATTGGCCCAATCACCCAGTAATTGTATGATCGGCAATGCTCTAGGTTCTCCAGAAAGTGGGTGTGTCTCCTCACTGTCCGCCAAGGCACAGCAGTGGGGGGGGGGGCTCTGTTCTTCTACTTGTACAGCATTGTGCTGATTCAGAGTTTGGGAGTAAGGGCAAAATAGGTGCAAGTGTACATCTCGGATAAACCATTTTGCAAACTAAGGGGTGCTGATTTGTTTAATTTTTTTTTTTCATGCAGGTAAAATACTTTTCTTTTGCACATAGGACTCAAATACTGCATAGCTTTATATTTAATCTATAAAACAGAGTTGAGCTAAGAAATTTCATCTCTTACTTCTAACTTTGGTTTCACAATTAAAAATTACCTCCGCTTGCAGTTCAACATAGTATTACTCAGGTCTACACTTGCACCTAAAAAAAGGTATAAGTGCAGCTCTGAATCAGCCCACATATCTGCAGACAGGTTGTTACCGCAGGGTCAGAAAGTGAAGGTAAATTGTCTAAAAGTATGGGCTGATGCAGTGGAGCAGGGAGGGCACCTCTATGCCCTGATGCCATCCTGCAGCTCATCCTCCTGCTTACCGCACGGTGCCATCCCTGCACACAACCTACTAGACACTATTTCACTTATTTTACTGATAGGGTCACATTTACTAAGCTGCAGGTTTGGAAAGGTGGAGATGTTGCCCATAGCAACCAATTAGATTCTAGCTGACATTTTCTAGTATGTAATAGTTAAATGAGATCTAGAATCTGATTGGATCCTACAGGTAACATCTCCACTTTTCCAAACCCGCAGCTTAGTAAATTTGGCCTATAGAGAGCGTTATCTACTATATCAAAGAATTGCCGGTTGTAATACAAAGAATTTTCTCAATTAGTTCACTGAGTGACCAGCTCGACATATACACATAGACATATTGTAGGTGATTAAAAAAATAAATTAGTACATAATAGTGAAAATTAAAGGATTAGGTTTGAATTCAAAGCGAATTGCAAAATATGTAGCTTCACCTACACCCCTATCTGGTCGCTGGCATTCAACTGCACTGCACATGCATAGACAGCTGTGGGTAGCTGGCAGCCAAGTGCCTGGGTCCCAACGCGCCCACAGTAATTACGCCACTGTGGTATACTATGTTCAGCCTTACTGGTCATATATCCATTCCATTGAAAGTTCTAAATGTCTCTCTAGATTTGTGTCATTATAAGAAATCTTAATCAGACATGACCACAATAGATTTTGCTTTTGTCTATGGCAGGGGTTGTCAACCTTTTAAGTCCTACCACCCACTTTTGTATCTTTGTTAATGGTAAACTTTTCTTACCACCCACTGGTGCCTCAAGTTTATAAATAACAGTGCTTGTGTCTCTTTTGTATATGGAAACTTTATTACCCTGACATTGTTTAGAAACTGGTAAAACACAAAAACTAAGGTAGAGATTTAGTGCTATGTGTCCTTATGCACAGGGCCGGCGCTACCATTAGGCGATCACCTGGAGCGCCAGTCCCGGGGGGGCTGGAGTAGCCCCCCGCTTCCATTACCTACCTTTTGTGTTTATCTGCTGTTGCGCTGCGGTGAGTAAAGGGGGTGACAGAGAGATGAGGCTCCGTCAGCCCCTTTACTCACCTCAGCGCCGCAGCAGTGTCTGCGACTGCCTCTCTCCTCTCTGATGAATGACGCGCTGAATGGAATGTCTACTGACTTTATCAGGGATAAGAGAATAGTGGATGTACATGGTAAGGTCCGGTATTTTAAAAGGAAAACATCCGTTCTGTTCGTGGAGATCTGATTGGAAAGTAATTGCAGCTGTTGCGGGGCTTTGTTCATTACTTAGGTTGTAGTTAGTAGACATCCTCATGTCTCTGTACGGTCAGGCGGTGGAATTCACTGTGTTTAAATAATCTTAGATACTAAATTGCAAAATTTGCAAAGATTACATAGTTTCATTCTACACAACGGTGGTAAAAATACATTGGGAAATTGGACACATATTGATTTATCCTAGTCGGGATGTATATTTCAGTTAAACTAGGGAGGGGGCTGCTCTATATTTGAGTTAAACTAGGGAGGGGGCTGCATATTAGTAAAACTATGGAGGGGGCCTGCTACATGAGCTAAACTAGAATATGACATCCTGCGGTGGCTGAGACTAGGAAATGAAGTCACAGGCTTCATATCCCAGTCTCGGCCACCGCAAAACTTCATATTCTGGCTACAGTCCCGCTTGGTGGATGCTCCTTAAAGGTAAGAAAACTTTGGAGGGGAGGGGAGGGGAGGGAGCTGGAGCCTAGACTTCATTTTACCATCCAGCTGCAGTCTGACTCCAGACCAGCGGCACTGCTCTGGAGTCAGACTGCGACTGGATGCTAAAATGGTAACCCCCCTGTATAAGACGTTTTTCCAAAAAAGGTGCCTCTTATACATAGGGAAATACGGTAAATTTCCATTCATTTCTATTATTTCTATATTTTCATATATTTTCTATATTTTATTTTCATACCACCACTTCTAAATGTTCATACCGCCACTAAATTTCCACTTCAACCACTGCCTACGGAACTAAATTCTGTAAGATAGGATTTACTATCCTAATACTAGCGGATCATCTGGAGGGCACATGCGCCCTCCCCTCCATACAACCCACTCGCGCACTTTGGGGTAGATCCAGGACTAAGTACGCTAGCGTATTTACGCTAGACGGTGATGTAAAAATGCGATTTTGTATGTACTGTGCATGCGCACGCCAAATGTTATGCCACGTAACTCTGAATGTGCGTACCAGCCTGCTATCAGCAGCGTAACTACGAACAAAGGGGCGTGCTAGGCACACGACACCCGTAATTACACTTCGGGGGTGGGGGGGGAGGTAGTTAAATCCAACAGTCTGGGCGTGTTACGTACATCAGTAGTTACGCTGTGTAAAGTTAAGGTAGGGTTTGGCAAGCATAAAACGGCAAAAGTACGTACGGCTGAGGGAGTGCCTAGGAGAGTGCATAGTGACTATGCTAGCAGAAATATGCTACATCTTGAAACGTAATGGAAACGTAGCTCTGGATCTGGCTCTTTGTGTGTGAAAGGAGGCTAACCTTTCTGCCTGTGGATCCGGTCCTAAGAAATTATCTGCATATACCCATATAGAAATACATTGTTACGAAGTCAGCTACCGGAGCACGGGGTCATTGTTATCAGGTGGTTTTCACCAGAGCCCCTGATGGTGGGGATGGATTTGGCTGTGCCCCAATAACAGGTCGTGCCCCGTTGAACCGGACTCGTGGAAGAAGGAAAGGAAACCCAAGATGGATACCAGATGGTGAGGGAAGGTGAAGACAGGTAAGCGGGAATCAGACCAGGCCAGAAGGGACCGACCGGTGACAAACTACATAAAAACACTGAACCAGGCACGGCGGACGAGAGGTAGGTCACGGAACTGGACGAGATGGACTAGGGCTTGCACACACACAAACATACAGCGGGGCCCCCGAAGGGGTAACATGGACAGGCGCTCAGGGATGATAAGGAATAAATGGAAAGGTAGGAACACTAAGGAGGGAGAACCAGGGCAGGATACACTGATGGGAACTGAGGCAGGAACAAGGCAGGATATGGGGGCAAACAACGGTCAACTCACTAGGCTAGAAAGCACTAGGCACACAAGTATAGCAGATCACAGCACTGGCAAGACTATAACCGGCGTCAGCGGAAGTGTGGAAGGGATTCATATAGGGGCTGCTGACCACTGATTGGTCAGCAACAGATGTGCAAGAAAGAGATAGGATGTTTCCCAGGCAACAGGGGAAAACATCCCATAGCCAGTGAGACATGCAGAGCAGAGGGCGCGCACCTGCCAGCAGCAGCGTCCACGTGGGATTTGTATACCTGTCGCACGCGACATGTGCCACGCGCCCGACGGAGAAAGCAGCACGTGTCCAGAGCAGGTAAGTGCAGTACATGCCGTTCTGATAACATGTATTTGTTCTCTGCACAGTCTGGACCTTGTATTTCAAAGAAAAAATGTAGTTTCTTTTATCTTTAAGTTTTATTGAAAGAAATGTGTGTTTAGTCTTATTAATTTATATTTACAAATTATTTATTCTAGTTTTAACAGAGAAAATGCGAAAAGAAAATATTTATGTGGAATCCTCACGTTCAAGAATAGGTGAGTACTTTATAGAGACAGACAAGGCATGACAGACATGACTGCTTATAATTCATTTATACTAAAGAGACCGTCGCTGATAATGAGGCTATAATAAGGCTATTAGCCAGGTTACCATTACTAGGTTACTATAGTAAAGTGCAGACCTGACCATACTGAGATTAATAGCCCTGGATCCATGAGTCCTAGCATGCTTTGCAGAGTTATTCCCTAAACTCTTAAATACCTCACATGGGGCCATTCAGACTTAAGAAGAAGTTTGAAATTTAGGACCTGATTCACACTTAAGAATCTTCTTAAAAGAAGAACTTAAAGTCACACCTGGGCAAAACCATGTTGATTGCGGGGGAGTCATATTTCATCTGTTGCAAACAGTACTAGTGTTGAGAGGTGATATTTCCCAGCCCAAGTCTAGATAACAGTGTAATAGTAAAGCTGGTCAGTATCTGTGTGCAGTAAGCAATTCAAAGATATATCCCTGCATGCAAAGAATACAATTAACTTGAATCCCCCTGAAATCAACATGGTTTTGCCCAGGAGTAACCTTCCTCTCTTAGGGCCGGATTCACACCTAAGAAGCAGTCGCTTCTTAGGTGTGGATGTTTAGTAAAGGCCCTACTGCGCATGCGTGGTGGGTCCTTTACGCAATCTACGTACCAGTTTGATACGTAGATTGCCTGCGGGCGGTCTGTAAAGACCACACAGAGTATTTTAGGTAAAAAGAGGCGGTGTAATGCCGCTTCAAGGAGGGTTTGGGAAAAAGTGGGTGCAGAGAGGTATTTAGATTAGCCGGGGAGGGAGGGGGGAGCGGAGGGATAGTTAAGGTAGCCCTATGGCACTCGTAAGTGCCATAAGGTATCTAAAAAGGGAGGTGGGATGGGTGAGTAAGGTGCGGGTCTGTCCGCACCTAACTCACACTGGATCTGTGAATCCGGTCCAGTGTCCATACATATAGGGACAATTATGTGCCAGTGGCAATGTTGTGTCATGATGTACCACAATAAAATAAGCATTCAAAACATGGCTGATAGATAATCGCACGACCATATTAATATAATGCAATTTTAATGAAACATGACTCATGTCTTCATTGATGAAAAACCCATAGGGCCTGATCCAGAGCTACGAAATTGCCCGATTTCGAGCGAGCGTACGACCGTTTTTTGCGTATTTTCGTACGAAAATTCGCACTGCGCATGCCCAGTATGACAGCTTCCGGTCGGCTGAACGACATGAGCGTATAGCAGTCGTATTGTGAGCGAAATGTTCGCTTGAGGGGCGTGCGCTCAGTACGACGGTCGCCTGGGCGCTCGTTTTACTACACGGAGGCGGGGATAGCCCTTTAAATTGTACAGTATGGGCGTGCTAAGCCCGTACGCTCAGCGTATTATGTGCGAAAATTCGTACGGCCGACGGTAGTACCCAGTGTAGGGTATAGCCGCCGTAAGCAGGTACTTTACTATGGGAGTGTTAGGGGCGTGCATGTTTATTCGCACGGTCGAACGTACGCATTCGCCCGCCGTGCGAATTTTCGTAGCTCTGGATCAGGCCCATAGTCCAAAAGTGAGTGACAAATGTTTAAGAAAATCAGAATTAAAACTTAACTTTTAATAAATATCTAAATCTAAAAGCATATAGATTTCATAAAAAATGGAAGGCGAAATATAAAATGTCCCCAAACCACCTGTTGGTAAGCAGATCTGGGTGGTCACAATGCTTAATGTATGATAATAATGGCTCCCTATTCTATAGTGTAACAAGAAGTATCCCTAATTGGTTCCCTTATGGGGAGGGGGAGGGATTTCGATTCGACAGTGAGGGCGGGGGGGAGGCGGATAGCGGCAATGTCAGTGCGGACATTGCACAGATAGTTAAGGTAGCATGCGTGCATATAACATGGTTGCCGACTTTTGGCAGCTTCCCTCCGGGAGATCCCGGAGAGAAGCTAGCAACGCATGCGGGGGCGGGGCTTAATGACGCAAGTTATGCAAATCGCGTCATTAGACTCTGCCCCCTGGCTCATACTGCCCCGTTTTTTTTATTGAAATAGGGGTCGGGACGGGGATTGCGTGATCAAGTCCCTTCCTGTGCCTAGCAACACTAGTATACTAGTGTTGCTAGGCAGGGGGGAAGGACTTGAGGGCCAGCAGGACTTGAGGCCGTGGTTTCAGTGAAACCACGGGCCTCAAGTCACTTGCGGGAGATTTGCTGGCTCTCCCGGGATACTGGGAGTACTGCCCGAATTTCGTGAGTCTCCCGGACATTCTGGGAGAGTCGGCAACCCTGGCATAAAAAGGGGGGCGGGATGGGGGCAGGCCGGGTGAGTTAGGTGTGGGTCTGTCCGTATCTCTGAATCCAGTCATTATGATTGGCCTGGGCTCTGTAAGAAAGCCTCTGTGAAACAGGGAGAATTAAATGTCACCGACGGATTTTAGGCATCCACTTGCCTTATGAGGTTGCCTAGGTTGCTGAGCGGGAAATTCTGTCCTTAGCAGTGGTTGTAAAAATAGAACAAGCTTATAAAGGAAGTAAAATTGTTCTGAGCTTATTTCATGTTTTGTATTTTCATTTCCTTTGTTCACATGTTAAATTCTTTGCTCAAAAGTTCCCTAATTAAGCTTTAGTTGTTTAGCTTGAACAATTAGGGTCAGATGAGAGCTATATACACTTATGGATAGGTTTACTAAAGGGCTATTTGATAAAACCGTGACTTTTTGACTTTTTTAATGGCAGTTTCAAAACCACTGCAATTACAATTACAAACCCCCAGATTTACAAAGTAGCATATGGCAAATCCACTGTTAAACTGCCATTCAAACCGCCAAAAAGAGGTGGTTGCGATTTGTATGTTAAAGAGCCTAAAACATAATAAAAACTGGTAAAATATCCCTGTTCTGTAGTAGCATTACATGTAGCAGCAAGCCCGGGCTACCATGTAACGCTTGGGCATACTGGTGCCTGTAGTACTCCAATTGCTAAAATGCCCATGGCTGCCAGGGTATGTTGGCACATGTGGTACCACAAGCACCAGCATGCCCTGACACCTGTGCTCCCAAAATTCATAACTTGCAGCTCCATATAAAAACATTAAATTCAATGAAATATGAATAAATACAGTAAAAAAAACCCTTTAATACTTATCAGATGGATCTTCATGGTCTACTCTTCACAAACAGTGCACAGATGTGGCATGCAAGACCTCCTAGCAATAATGACATTGCCTCTGTTTATAAGCTGTAACTTTGCCACACTATGTATTTTGGGGCACTACATGCCGCAGCAGGCCCGGGTATCAGGGCATGCTGATGCTTGTGGTACCACACATGCCAGCATGCCCTGGCAGTCATAGGACAGATAGTGCTAGGAGCACTACAATCACCATCATGGATCACTATTACATGGCAGCTCAGGCTTGTAGTGCTACAACACAGGGATATTTTAACAGTTTTATTATGTTATTATGTTTTAGAAATGTTCTTTTTATTTTTATTTTTTACAAACCGCTGACTTTTACATAAAAATGCCGGTGGACTGAAGGTTTGAAAACCACTGTACCATACCCTCCAACTGTACCTATTTAGCAGACACAGTACCTTTTTTTAATGGTCTGTACCGGCTAAAAGGGCTCCTGTACCGGATTCTGGCTCTTTAATTCCCTGTCCCCTATACTCACCTTCCAGTCCTGCAGCATCTGATGTGATGCAGGACTGGACAGACTCCTACATAAAAAAAATGTTGGAGGGTATGCTGTACATTGCCGGTGGTTTTAAATTGAACCTTCAAACCGACCAATAAAAATTGTGTCGGTTTGGGACACAAACCAACACAGGGCTTAATAGAATACACCAGTAGTCAAATACAATTATGATAATTGCTGTTACAGCAAGGTAAAATCTGTAGCACATTAGGTCTAAAAACCTAATAGCAGTGAGCAGTGATTCGACTGTAGTTTTAGGGTTTACAGTGATTTGTTGTGGATATACAGAGAGAACACATAAAAGAATATAACTATCATGCAATATATTTACTCAGGTGTTAAAATAAGGTTTAAACAACCTTTGCATGTTGAGAAATTCATTAATTATGCAAAAAGATGCGCATAGTGTCTAATTATTTTGACAAGAAATGGAAAGATACTAAATAAACCTACAGTGAGCTGGATTTACACTTACAACATTTTCCCAAATTCCCTTTTAATTGAATTACAGCCATTCTTTTATAGTGCTGTTACCAAAACACGCACCAGGGACTTGGTTTTCACTGGTTCCACTAATGGTTAGGACCTCAGCAAGCTGGGAGACCTGGTGGCAACCCCTGTGTAGCAATTGAGTATGTGAACAATGTAACATCAATTGCCCAGACTATAGTGAACTAAAATAATGTTTATTAGTTCACATACATCAAGCTAAACAGGTTATAGGAGAAGTGAGAACAACAAAGTAACAACACTAATAAAAAAAATACTGAATACAATGCATCGAACAATGAATGTACAGATACAAACAGGAATCAGGATAACCACAGTTCACACAGCAGAGGCAGACAATATACCTATAATGCAGAAGTACACAAATACAAAGAGGAATTAGGTTAAACACAATTCACAGTGGTTGCATGTAAAGACCGATTGTAAAAATGTGCTACCTCTGTAGACACAGTGTGAAGGTCCAAAGCACTGTTTTAAGTTGAATATTGGAAAATGGCATAAATAGTTGTAGATGGTAAATGAGTAATAATAGACTTATTTCCAAAGCAAAAGGATCTCTGATTATAATTCAAGCCAAACATGTTGAGTGGAAATGATCACACACTTAGTGGCACTTCATATACTCAGCTTAGCAGTGTTGGTAGGTTAGAACAAACAGATCATTTATGGTTGTCACGTTCAAGGGAGGTTTGGGATCTGTCCCGGGTGTCAGAGATAGATACGATGGAGATGGCTTGAATTGGAAGTGAGCGGGTTTAATAAAGGACGGGTGCATACAGGAAATGAACAAAATAACAGTCTATGAATCAGGAGGTGCAAGGGAACCAAGGGGATTGGATGTGCACTGGGATAAAACAAAGTCCGTGAACAGGG
>WWET01002144.1:207476-219186 GCA_011038615.1 Limnodynastes dumerilii
GCCTTAGCACTGACTAGTATTATATATATATATATATATATATATATATATATATACACACACACAAACACACACATACAAATCCATGCTAACTATTCAGAATACATTCTAACCCATTGAGACCTAAGAGGAATGACACTTCTGATAGAGGGGCTGGGTTGAGTTTGTCAGTCATTTTATAGTATAGACTTTATCTCGCAAGTAAAATAAAGAATTCTGGATCAGAACAAATTTCCACAAATGTAAGTGAGAATCCCCAAGGTAGGCAGCCCTGGTTGTTGGAAGTCCATCCCTATGAGTGGAAGTGGTTATAAGATAAATGCACAAATGTCTGGATAGTGCAGCCCAATGCTTGGTGATCTAGTAAAACTTTTGCTGGGAATATGATCCAATCAGAAGGAAGTCTGGGTTTGGCCCAGTATCTTCAATGATTATTGTTGTATTATATTATTCTATTTTCTTTTTCAAGGAGCAAGTTTCAGATTAAAAAAAGATCGACAGCAATCTACTGACTATGACCCATTTGTTGGCATGAAAACCCCTGGTCAGCGGGAATTAATCACATTACAAGAACGTGTAAAACTAGGAATAATCAGCGTGGATGAGGCTGTACTTGAGTTTAAAGAATGGCAATTAAATCAAAAGAAAAGATCTGATTCATTCAGGTTTCAACAGGTATGCAGTAATTAGCTGTTATATGATCACTATTATCTGAGGGATAAACTCTACAGTCACATAGAATAAGTCTGAAAATGTAAATCATTTTTAAAAAATGATTTCTATTTCCATTTACATGCATTTATTACTGTTAAATATACCCCTGAAGCTTTAACTACCACCACATTCTGTTTTGCATATGCTATAAACTCAATGGGATTGCCTGCAATAATTTTTGTAATGCATACTAGCCAGATATTAATCCGGCCCTGCTGTTAAATATACCCCTGAAGCTTTAACTACCACCACATTCTGTTTTGCATATGCTATAAACTCAATGGGATTGCCTGCAATAATTTTTGTAATGCATACTAGCCAGATACAAACCTGTTTACTCCTCACAAGTCCACATTGGTAGAAGATTATGTTGTTTATTAATGATTATCTATGAATATAAAAAGGCCAGGAGTGGCTTCCCTTATAGATTCCTAGTTCCTTGACAGCTAAGGACTGTTGTTTCTCCTCATAGGCTCTCGCTGCCAGCTAGGAGGAGCAACAGTGCTGTGACTGACATGATGTTTATAGACCAGGCTCAGCACTCCGAAGTTCTTAGTGGGATGGGCATGACTATATTGAAACAAGGATACAAGGAACAGGTCTAAACCCTAATCTCAGCAACCACAGCTTTAATTTTTTTTTAGCCTGTGTTTAACTTATAAAAATTCATTTATGATTAAATGATATGGATTTTGAGCAGATTTTCAAATGAGCAGAGTTCACAGATGTAGTGACCAATTTGAATTTTGATTTAATTTAATCTAATTTAATTTAAAAAGATCACTATTATATTAAAAAAAATATTAATATTAACTTTCATTGCTGTTTATTTTAGGAAAACCTAAAGAAATTACGAGACAGTATAAACCGAAGACAAGATGAGAAAAAGAAACAAAATAAAACAACAGGTAACTATGCTTGAGATGATCAGACTATGCACATATAGAAAGTTATAATGCCAATTAAAATTGTAAATCTGTGAAGCTCCCCACAGTTCTGCCAGTACCTCAGTAACCTCCTGTTACCATTTTGGAAAGTGGGTTGACAAACAGTTCAAATCAAAAGGAACTGTCGTACTAAATGGTGAAGCTCCTCATTTTGATGTTGTATTTCATAGTGTGCTGTTAATCAGTAACATTGATTAGAGTCTTATCAAAAACACTTTAGTCAATTAATATGTATTTTGTTCATAGTTTATTTCATAATATGTTATTTGATTTGTTTAGCAGTTTACTTTAAACAAAATGGATGTTTAACAAATACAACTGATAAAATCATTATTTCTTCTACTATTTCTAGATTTAGAGATCACTCAGCCCATTCGCCGTGGCCAAAAAAAAGCAGCAAAGCCTGCGTATGGCATTTACGAGTCTAGCCTAGCTCCAAAAAAGGAGATCAATCGAGGAAACTGGAAGACAGACAGCACTTCCAGCACTGCAAGTAGGTCACATGTCATTTATATGTCCAAAATGGCTTCTGACAGGACACATGTCCACACATTTTTCAACAAAATATTACTAGCATTAAGTATGGTTTTATTTTACTTCTACATTGTGATTATGACAGTGTTCTGCAGACATCATTTTTCATACTTTTTTTTCCCATTTTTTTTTTTTATTGTTGGGGCATCAGATTGTAGTATGCGTGCAGAACCGCTATCAGAGACCTGAAGTATCCATGCATCAGAGCCATCACACTGTTAAGCCCTCCCTGTGCACTGAGGGACTTCCAATAGTCCTACCTAAATTAAGTTTTCCTACTCCTGCTAGTGTAAAATGGCAGCAGTCTGTTTGTTGGCATATGCATACCATATTGTAATACCAAGGCCACTCACAAGTGCAACCCAGCCCCCCTGTTGGAAGTGTTATGGTTTGGAAGTCTGGATAGAGTGATTGAGTTATGATTTTGTCGCATGGATATGTATGTGTTCAGGTCTTTGACTGTTGACATTCCATGTCAGACTCAGTCACATTACTCTTTTGTCTCCTTTGATACTCAAGCAATTCTGTGTTTACACCCATTTTACTTATCCCTCACCTTATCTATACTAAACTAGAAAACTTAAAACCACAGACATACCACATACCACAAATAGTGGGCATTTGCTTAGGTCTAGCTTAGAGACAACAGAATGTTCTCTTACCTGGCTTTGTACTGTTGTGTGTACCCCTGTAATATCCTACCCACTTGTGGATTTTTATAGTGTGTGATACTGTTTTCTGCTTGATTTTATAGTCAGTTTTGTTTATATTTCCATGTTCCTTCAACCAAATAAAGAATAAAAAATAAAATCGTGACCCATAAACACATGATATTTTATGTACATTCTTATACTTTCTGCTTATTTTACCAAACAGGCAGCAGCAGCAGTAACCGTTCCAGTACTCGAAGCACACTGAGTCTGAGTAGCGGAATGGAAGGAGATAATGAGGTGACTCCATTATTTTTTAGGAGAACTGAGTTAAAGTACGTTAGAATGTCCTGATATTAACTTAGATTTTCTTTGCTGTTTATAGGACAATGAGAGTATAGAGCACCCTCCGCTGCATAAACAAAGGCATTCCCTGCCCGAAGACAGACCACCACCTAGGCCGCCAAGGATAGAAAACCAAGGTTCTAGGAGGTAAACCTGCATAACTGATTATGTCCTTGTGAACATTTACCACTTACAACATTTAATATCATCACAGAAAAATGTTATGTACTTTGTTAATAGATTATAAATGTTTTTACATACAGTCATTGAAACTAATATCCCATTCACACTGAGCCCAAAACCCGGAATATTGCCAGGGCAAGCCCTTAGGACCCATGTCGAGGCTCAGTGTGAGAGGGTCTGACTGCCTCCACCCGGGTCTTATGACCTGAAATAATTGCTGGGTTATTCTCAGGTCCAACCCAAGTAGCCTCCAGTATGAAAGGTCACAGAAAGAAAGTGATTGGGGGGATTAGGGATATAAGTAATCAAATTAATTGGCTCACACTAATTTCCAGGGCAGACCCGGGTTAAAAAAAAACGGGATATTGCCCAGTGTGAAAAAAAAGGTGAAGAGCAAGGCCACACAACAATAACCCGAGTTCAAAAACCCAGGTTTTTGCCGGGGCGGTGATATGAATGTAGTAAAAGTTTTCCATGAGGTGTGATAGGCAATGACGAATGAGGTAACAGTTAACCTGTCATCACTAAATGGCTGACAGGTTTAAATGATTGACTCTCCTCCATCTGGCACTGTTTGTAATTCTGACAATTCCTGTTACTGTGTTTTGGCATTACAATAATGATAACCTGACCCCAAACCAGTTATCAGAAAGAGAATATTAACCTGTGAATGATAGTGGTGATAATGGTAGCTCCAGTGGTGGTCAGCAGGACACAGCTGAAGATATCTATTGTGGTGGTTGGGAGAGCAGGACACAGAAGTGGAGCAGAGAAGAGATTTTTACATTGAATTATAATGTTAACATTAAAAATGCTGACATCTGAAAACCTATCAAACAATTATACAGCCGATTTTGGTGAAGGCTGAATAATCGTCTATGTGGTGACTATTGCTGTTAGAACTGTAACCAGTTCCATGTGTATAATAAATCCTGTTATTGCTAGTCCAGAAAATTTAACAAGTGTATGATTTGCCTTGAGAACAAGTCCGGAAAGCTGAGAATCTGATATATGAACCATGATAGATGTACAATTGATAGTGCAGATGCCACTAGATGTTCTCTAGTAAGAATAAATGGTCGGCAGCTAGATAATGTTACAGGTAACATCATTACAAGGCAATTGGGACTTTGACAAAAGTGCAAAAAACACAATATAATGATAGAAAACATGATCATTAAAGTGCATTAGGGAAACTGAATGTGTTGTAAAAATACTTTACCATTTACTGTAAATTGCATGGATCTTGCTTTTCACAACATACTTATCAGAAGATGCAGATGAATTAGGCTTTTTGTGTTTCACCTATTTTTTGTGGCATTTAGTATTCTTTATATATGTACCTGACAACTTATATATAGTGACTACAGTCATATAAATGAGCTACAACCACAACGTCTATATAGACCATTTCTCCCTGAATAACAATCGAACTCTGACAAGAATGACATATTAAGGATCTGTTTTAACCAATCAGATCTTTTAAACCATGACTGAGAAATCATTATTACTGCAATGAATTTGCTCTATATTTATTTTCCATGGCAATATCTTATATGTATGCATTGAACATCACTGCTAATTGTATCTTATTCACATGCATCTATGCTTTATGTTTGCATTGCTACTATTGTTTTTTTATAGTTATATATACAGCATAGCAAGTCAAGTCTACTATAATTATGCTATGATAAAGAACTGCATTCTATCAATCTTCTTGCTTTTCACCATACACGCACAAAAACACAAGCAAATAAAAAGCAACGGCACTCCGAGATTTGAAGAAACTTTGAGACAAGCTGTGTTTAAAGATCTGGGGCGCTATTCACACCTAAGAAGCTTCGGCTTCTTAGGTGCGTCGATTTCCAAAATGACATACTACGCATGCATAGTAGGTTGTTAACGCGATATACGTACCAGTTACGTACCGCACAGAGTAGTTTAGTTAGAAAGTGGCGGCCTAATGCCGCCTCGGGAGGTGTTTAGTTAGAAGTCGGAGGGATTGAGATTAGGCGGGGAGAGGCACAGGGCTGGATCCAGACCTAGTTAAGTTCTTGAACTTAATTACTCCTGGGCTAAACCATGTTGATTGCAGGGGAGTCATATTTCATCTGTTGCAAACAGTATTGGAGATGAGAGGTGATGTGTCCTATCCCAAGTCTAAATAACAGTGTGATAGTAAAGCTGGGCAGTATCTGTGTGCAGTAAGCAATTCAAAAATATATCCCTGCATGCAAAGAATACAATTAACTTGACTCCCCCTGAAATCAACATGGTTTAGCCCAGGAGTAACTAAGTTCAAACCCTTAACTAAGTCTGGATCCAGACCATTGTCTGTGTGTAGTTTCCTTCCTAAGAAGGAAGTACCATAAGGTACCTTAAACAGGGGGTGGGTTAGAGGCTGCACCAATGAGTTTGGTGCGGTTCTGTCCGCAGCTAACTCACTCTTAGGTGTGAATACTGTACTCCCCTGATGTTTAAGTTACTTAATAACTTCCCTCAGGCATCTTGCTAAGACAATGTAAAATATCTTCCCTGGACTGTGGTCTTATTGGGGCTGATTCAGAGATGCGATTGCGAAAAGATCGCAAATATACGCACCTTAGCTAAGATCTTAGCAGGTTCCAGCCCACTGCAAAACCAGACACTCCCCTTGCAAACAGCGGTGGATCTTAAACTTAGACCACCATTGAATTGCCTTAACTATACGCTGTCATTTGGGATCTTAAGTGACGTGGGAGCGTTCATTTAAGATCCTAAGTGTCAGCCCGCGCCCACTTTCCCTCATTTCCCTGCCTCCCTCCGCCCATTTCCATGCAAATCCTTAAGATCTTAAAGATTCGCTGCACTTAAGATCTTAAGTGCTTGCGTGCGATTCAAAGGCACGCTCTTAGCGAACTTACGCTCCTAACCGCTACGTTAACGGCGTTGCACTATTACTACGCATGCGCAGTTTTGCGAATTTTCTAGGATCTTAAATATACGCACCTAAGTGCCGTGGAAATCGCATCTCTGAATCAGGCCCATTGTGTGCAAATGTTCATGGAAATTGAATAATACTTGGGTTTTTAACTGTAAAACAATGCATTTGTCACATAAAGGCCTTTGTTTTACTTGCCAACAAGCTTTACAAAATGTATGTTTTCTTTGAACTGTCTTCCAACAACAACTTAATCATCAATGAATCAATCTTTAAAATAAAAATATATGTTTTCTTTTTTTTTTTGCTGCCTAATTGGTAACTGATTTCTTTTGTGTTATTTTTTATCATTTAGATCTCAGTCAACATCTTCCAATTGGAATGCAGCTCATGTGCCCCCTCCAGTGCCACCTAGAGGCCGATAATATATATTACTTTTGGTAGCATGCTGATGAATGATTCTCAATACCTAATGGACACTGGATAGAAAGATAAATTGCCTGTCACAGCATTTAAGGAACATCAAAACATGATGCTATTTAGAGCTTATTATATGCTATCACTGACTAATAAAATGTATAACATTTTAGGACATCTTCTGATTACCAGCAAAAGTACTTGTTAAGTGAAATTATTTAATTGTACAGGAAATTATGGATAAAACAATATCAAGCAGAATGGACAACATCTATAAAAATGAACCTATAAGCTATATTCTGTATTTATTTGCTTTTTGTTTCCTAGTAAATGATTAGGTTATGTAATCAAAGAATTACATTTTAAAACTGGAAAACGTCTTACTTTTAAATGTTATAAAATCATGCTAAAAGCTGAACTATAGAGCTTTAAAAATAACTTATAATTTAAATCTGATTAACTATATAAATGTATACCTATATAGACAGAATTCTGAGACAAAAGACAATATTATGTGATATGGTGCAATATATGTATTTTTTTAATAACAAAGGACCAGATACAAAGTTTGAAATATGTGGAAATCAGGTGGAAAATGACACCTGGGCAAAACCATGTTGAATTTCAGGTAGAGTTAAATTAATTTTATTCTGTGCATTCAAGAAGAATATTGTTTATTGCTATATGAAGCAAAAATGAAACTCTATACATTTCCTTTTTTGAGTTAGTTAATATTGTTAAATTTTGTAAATGTGTACATATTTTTAAGCCTGTATATATATTGAGTTATACATTTGTTGTCCCTTTTTAAGTGCAACCATAAATGCTTATATCCTAACCACTCTACCTTACACAATTTCTGTACCCTATACTAGCCTACTTGTATAAATAAAATGATAGATATCACACGTACTTAGGTAAGCTCATATATGTAATGGTCTGGTGATAATAGGCATTTTTTTTAAATTTATAGTTATTATTCCATGCCCATTTTCATAATTACTGTTTACCTGCTTAATGTTTAATGTTTATTTGATGTTGCAGTAAAAACATTTTTTAAGACTAAACCTAACTGTTACAAAAAAATTTAATAATTCATTTTTAAAAGTAACATTCTCTGGTAGCATCTCCACACATGGTACTCCTATCTTTGCAAGAATGGGTTTTATAAAAAGGAGCTGGAGTAGAGTATTGGCTTTCTTAAATAAAAAGTTAACATTATGTAAGACATGTTTTACACATGGACACAGTGACCCTCTATCAGGCTTGTTACAGACTTCTTACTGAAGTTTTTTCATCCTTTAAATAGTGCTCAACAGCTTGAATATAATGAATTATAACACAGATGGTAATGAAGCAATATGACAATTACTTACAAAAGCAGCAGCCATTAACTGTAATCAAACAGTCACAACATGAAAGAAACACCCATAAAACAGGACTTTAATGAATTGTTGTAAAGGTTATTTTATTGAATTACTTGTAATCAAAATATTTTTGTTGGAAAACAAAATAAATTTTATATGTTCTTATATTCAGATAACTGTCTTACTTTTTGGCTCTGTTTATGTTACATTACCTGATAAAACACCAGGGTGTGGAGTCTAACTGGGGCCTGATCTTCACAAGAGCTCCTGATGGTGGGAATAGGCTTGTGTGTCAGGCACCCAGCAGGTCGTGGCCCCCAGTGGGGGCTTCTGTAATGGTAAGGAGGGTTTGGAAGTCAGCTATCACAACAGGACTGTAAATCACACAAATGGACGATATGGGAGACAGGACTGAAACAGATCACCATAGAGACCAATACTGACAAGAACCAGTACCAGATGAGAATGAGGGGAAATTGATCCAGGACTGAGAGGAGGCGGGAACTGGACATGATGAAACACGACTAACAACCTGAACCCAGACTAGGATCGTGTCCATAACACAGACAATAGATTCCTGGAACAGGTACTGGAAGAACAGGGCTAGCGAAAAGGCGATTGCAAAGGATAAACAGTTATCAGGGTAGGAATACATATAAATGGGTATGACTGAATTAGGAAGTATCCAGGGTCCAGGCACTTAAACACAGGAAACCAGTGACCCAGGAGTTAAGATCAGACACCAGGGATGCACAGAGACTGGACATGAAAATTACATACAAAATCAAACAAGAACACTGCAGTGAGCAGGGATATCACCACAAACGTGAGATGCAAACAAAAGCCTAGTGCATGCAAGGTAAAAGAACAGCGGACAAGAGAATAGACTGGAAAAGGATCCTTTCATAAGAGGTGCGTGTTCAGAAATTTATACTAACAGTATATATAGATAATCAGTAGATTGTCTCCTGTAGTTTCCAATGCTTCAGTATATCATGGTTTAAGCAAATATACATTACTTATGCAGTACATAACCAGGGTGACAAGTGTTAAACATACACTTTTTTAATTAATTAAAAGCTAAAGAAAAAGAATACTAATATTTTTAATTGTCAACCATAATATACAATGGATTTAACAATGAATGGTGTTCTTATATTAGTTTTTCATTTTTAATGAGGATAAGTTTATATATCAGTTTATAACATTTGATATTTCTGGTCAGTATCTGTGTGCAGTAAGCAATACAAAGATATATCCCTGCATGCAAATAATGCATTTAACTTGACTCCCCCTGCAATCAACATGGTTTAGCCCAGGAGTAATTAATTTCAAGCACTTACTTAAGTCTGGATCCAGCCCTTAGTTCTAAAAACTAAAGTCCTGTGAATGGTTCTCACTTATCACCATTGGGAGTCTGACCAATGATCCTTACTGAATGGCCAGTCTCTCAGTAAATAGACTGGCTGGTGCATTCTTCCCCTGCTGGTTATAGCGCTTGTTGCCAGATAGTGCTTTTTAGATTCCTGTTGCTTCTTGCCTTTGTTCCTGCTCCTTGCCTGACCATGCCGTCTGTCTCCTTTTCAGTCTCTGTTCATGCCCTTTTCCATTGTTCCTAGCCACCCCTTGCTTGCTTAGTGTACTCTCTTGTGGTGTTTTTGTGCTGGTATTTTGACACATAGTCCACTTATTTCCATCTGGTGTGTGTTTATCAATGCTTGTTCCACCTAGGCACCTCTTTCACCTATTTCCATCTGGTGTGTGTATTAGTGCTTGTTCCACCTAGGCACCTCTTTCACCTTTTTCCATCTGGTGTGTGTATTAGTGCTTTTTCCACCTAGGCACCTTTTTTCACCTATTTCCATCTATGTGTGTGTTTGTACATGCTCTCCATCTTGTACCTTCCTGCGCTATTTCCATCCCAGCCACTCACCTTATTATTTTATTTACAATTCCCTGGCATTATTACAACTTAGTTCCTCTGTTGGTCCACTGAGGTTAATACTGTTCCTTGTTATACATGCTTTATTAATACTGACGCTAACAGCTGGAAATTACATTTTTAACTATTCACAATTTGAATAGAACCTGTGATAAAATAGGTAATAATTTGTGCTATAAAATATCAGATTACAGAGGAAAATCTAGGAAAAAAGAGTTTCTAATATGCGTCAGTTCTGAGGTATGTTTTATAGATAACAGGGTGTCAGTTCTGAGGTATGTTTTATAGATAAAGTTCTGAGGTATGTTTTATAGATAACAGGGTGTCAGTTCTGAGGTATGTTTTATAGATAACAGGGTGTCATTTCTGAGGTATGTTTTATAGGTGAGAGGGGGTCAGTTCTGAGGTATGTTTTATAGGTAAGTGGGGGTCAGTGGCGGACCGGGCCGCACTGCTTTTTGGTGCTTTCGGGCCGGTCCCTGGTGGTCTAGTGAGGCCACATAATCTGCGGCACAGCCGCAGACTATGTGGCTGGATCATGCAGTGCACGGCTTTCAGGTGATCTCTGCAATAAGCCGTCTGAGTAGTTACTCTGTGTTCTGCCCGGCAGCTGATAGCAGAGACTTCCTGTCTGCACAGCAAGCAGCGTCACCAGGAAGCAGGGACAGCATGCACTGCTGTGGAAGGTAAGACATCTAAGGTAAGTAAAGAGAGGCTCGAGAGATATGATGGGGATACTGTGGGGGCTAGTGACAGGATGGTGGATACTGTTGGGTTGGAGGCACATGATATGACTTTAAAACAATGACCACTTTGTGTTGATCTGACAGATACGCTCTGAAGCTGGTCCAATAATTCAATGATCATCCTAACGGCGATAAAGCTGCCAAAAAACGCTGGGGTCGGATCATTTTATCTTATGGCACGTTTAAATCACATCGGACCCAGTTACTGGTCCCGGTCTGGAACTGTGCACAAAGCCACAAGCAGTGTGTGTGTTGCGCAAATGTGATTGGGAATGTGGCGCAAGTTGCGGCCCCTCCAGAACCGCACATAACAGTGTTGTGTGATTGGCAAGCATATACACAGCGTGGCGTGAGGGCACACAGCAGTTAGGTTGTAAGCAGATAGTTGCCCCAATAGACAGCATGAGGGTAGTGTAGGATACTGTATTTGGGGCTGTTAAAAAATGATATTAATTCAGCAAATAGTTCAGCTGATATATAAAAACAGAGTAAAGCAAATAAATGATGAAATTTATAAAATAAAAAATAAAAAAAAATGCAGATTTTGCGAATGGCACTATTTCAATAAGGCATAGCAATCGATCCCTGAAGCACAGAGCACGGTGCTCTGAAAGGTGAAGAACCCCACTCCCTAACCCTGACCTCAAGTCTCCCTCCCTTTTTTTGCATTGAGCGTAGGCTGTTATTTTATATGAATATCTATATCATTAGCGCAGCAATCAGTCTTTGTTTATATGTTTTTTTAAGGTTGGCTTCTTTTAGACTGCATATACGCAATCTACGTATCGAAACGATGCGCAGATTACGTACAATAGCTACTACGCATGCGCAGTAGCTATTGTTCATTGAATTACGGCTGTCTATGGAAGACGGCCGTAGTTCTGGATACGGCCCAGAGAGAGGAAGAGATAAGGATAGAGAGAGAGGGAGAAAGAAAAGAGAAAA